>MCFG01000422.1:0-56283 GCA_002104895.1 Anaeromyces robustus | reverse complement strand
TTTTTCTATTTCATTTCGCATATTTTTAATTTTTAAATCGACTTCTTGTATTGTTCTAATAAATTTTTGTACTTTTTAACATACATTCTATTTTTAATTTTCAATTTCATTTTTAAATTTATTTTTAATGTTTTATTTCATACATGTTTTGTATAGATTTATGAATATATCATAATATTACAATATATATTAATATTTTTACTTTTTGTATTAGAATTATAATATATATAATTTGTTATGAACAAATATATTAAATTGCTTAATTATTCTATAAAAAATACCTCCTTTATTAATTGTTTCTTTTGCTTTTCATGTCTAATACCATTTTTTTCTTGATAATCGAGCCTTCTTTCTACTAATGTTAACTGAAATGAGCATTGAGTTTTCTTTTTGAAAGTTTTATAATTGATTCTCTATTTTTTTTTTATAATATGTATAATAAAAAATTTCAGTATTATATTAATCATCAATGAAATACAATATAAAATGTTAATTTATTTATTCATTATTATCTTTATTACTATTACTACTATTACTATTATTATTATACTATTATTATTATTATCATTATTATTATTATTTTGATATTTTATAATGATTAATACCTTTGTTTTGCTAATAATGATTTTGAACTATCGCAATATGACTTTCTATCACCTTCCATTAAACGATATTGTCTTTGAAGACGTACTAATTCTGCTTCCTTAGCTTCATGATATTAAAAAAATAATAGAAATAAATTAATAAAATAGATAATTAATTTTTTAAAATTAAAAAAAAAAAAAAAAAAAAAATAAATATTATTTTTTTTTACCAACGCCTTCACTGATATCTGTATCACTCATATCGACATCATTTCGTCTGAATTTTGCTTTTAACATCTTTCTCTTTTTTTTTTTTTTTTTTTTTTTTTTTTTTTTTTTTTTTTTTTCTATATTTAAATTTTATATTACTTATTTACTAAAATTATTAATGTTTTAATTAATATCTTAAATATTTATCAAAAAAAAAAAATTTTTTTTATCTTTTTTGTTTCTTTTCTTTTCTCTTATTTTTTTTTTAAATCAATTTATCAATTTATTATTTTATTTTTAATAATAACACTAAAATTATTTATATTTTTATTTTATTTTTATTTTATTTTTATTTATTTATTTATTTATTTTATTTTTTTTTTTATTTTTTTTTTTTTGTATTTTGTATTTGTATTTTGTATTTTGTAGTTTTGAGAGTTTTGAATTTTGAGTTTTGAGTTTTGAATTTTTGTTATTTTTTCAAAAGTAAAAAATATAATAAATTATAAAAATTAGATGATTAAAAAACTCTTTTTTTTTTTTTTTTTTAAATATAATATGTAAACTTTCAAATTCATTAATTTTTATTCCATAACTTTAACAATTTTAATTTTTAAAAAATTTCCACTGAAATAAAATTTCATTATAAAATATAGTTTATTTGTTTATTTATTATGATTTATTTATTTATTTACTTATTTATTTATTTATTTATTTATTAATTATAATTTATTATTTATTTATTTATTTATTTATTTATTTATTTATTTATTATTTATTTATTTATTTATTATTTATTTATTTATTTATTTATTAATTATTATTTATTATTTATTTATTTACTTATTTATTTATTATTTATTTATTTATTTACTTATTTACTTATTTATTTATTAATTATAATTTATTATTTATTTATTTATTTATTTATTTATTTATTTATTTATTTATTTATTTATTTATTTACTTATTTATTTATCTTTAAATCTATTTAATCTATTTTAATCTTTACATATGTTATTATTTCCTTATTATTTTATATTAAAAAACAAAAAACAAAAAAAAAAAAAAAACATAAATATGATAAATAATTTATTAATGATTTTGTATATATAAAAAATTATATCGATAAATAGATAATGAAATGAATATATATATTTATAAATATTGTTTTTAATTTTCTAATTATTCTAATTCCCAGTCACTGTTTCAACTACAGTTTCAACAATTTCACCCAATCCATCAACAATTAACTTCTCTATATCATCAAAATGATCTTTATATAATGGTTTAGTGTAAAACATCTTCATACGTTCAATTAATGTTACTGTTACCATATAATTGTCAGGTACTGGATCTGCTACTTCAATATATTTATTAATAATCATTTCTATATATTCATTTTGTTCTTTGCTTTTAAAATCAAAAGATAAAAATGATTCATAAATATAACTATCTACAAAAAGAGTGTTAGCATTATGATTTAATAAACATTTAATTGCTTCTGTTTGTTTAAAACGACATGCTATCATAAGTGGTGTTTCATGTAAATAATTTGGACAATCCACATCTGCTTGATTATTAATTAGCATTTCCATAGTTACTATATTACCTTTAGAAGTGGCATAATGTAATGCTGTATTACCTTGTGAATCTTGGAAATTAACATTTGTTCCTAGCTTTAATAAAATACTAATTACTTTTTCATTATTTTGTTTAGAAGCCATAATTAAATATGTTTCTCGTTTATTATTACATTTATTATAAATTTCTTCATTTGTCATTTTTTTAATAAAACTTTTAAAAAAATCAATATCGAAAACAACAAATTGAATACATTACCATGTCATTACCATAGTCATCTTCATTACGAATGTCAACATTTTTCATTAATAAATATTGAACTATTTCTTTATTATTACATTTTAAGGCATAAGTCATAGCATTATATCCTAAATTATTTTTTTTATTTAAATCGATATTTTCAGAATAGTCTATTAAATATTTCGCCATACTTGTAATGTTCTTCATAATGAAAAACATTAAAAGACTATTACCATATTCATCTACTGGTATATTAATATTTGATTTTTTTTGAATTAATGATTTTATAATAGGAATATAATCAATATTTATTTCTTTATCAAAAGCCGTTAAACATGCTATTACTAATGCATTTTGTTGTTTTTTATTAATTATATTTAAATCTGCCTTATGAGAAATTAAATATTTTATACTTGTTAATTTTTGTACTTTTAAAGCTTGCATCAAAGAAGTATCCCCATCATTATTAACAGAATTAATATTAATTCTTTTTTTTAATAAATAACTCATTTTTTCAACTTCACCATAGCAAGCGGCATACATTAAAGCATTATTTCCTTCATTATCTGAAATATAAATATTGGCACCTTTGTCTACTAAATATTTGAAAATATTATTATTTACAATTTTACAACTATTTAATAAAGCAGAAGTTCCTTCATTATTAATAACATTAATCTCTGCACCTCTTTTAACAAATTCTTTAATAAAATTATAAAATGAAGAATTAGAGGAAGCTTCAATTAAAGGTGTACTTCCTATTTCATCTTTTGTATTGACATTAAAGTCATATTTTAATAATAAATCAATACCTACAGTCTTAAAATTTCTACATGCATATATTAATGCATTAGTTTGTCGAAATTCTGACGACACTTCCTTAAACTGTTCTTGTGAAAGAATTAATTCAACAGCTTTATAATAACCATTTTTAAAAGCAGTCATTATTGCAGATAAAAGATTATAAAAATTATTATTCCTTTCTGAAACATCAATAATAAATCCATTATCAATAAAATAACTAATATATTGATATCTTCCATTTTCAACGATATTAATAAAACACTCATTCATATGTTCTTGTAAAGATAATTGATCATCGTAATTAAATTTTACTTTTTTTGAATAATTGTCAAATAAATTTTCCAAAGAATCAAAAAGATTATTATTACAAATTTCTATTATAGGATTAATATATTCATTATTATAACAATTAATATCTGCTCCAGCTTCTAATAAAATATTTATAATTTTTAATTGTTTTTGCTTACATGCAATAAGTAATGCTGTATTTCCATCTCTGTTTTTTAAATCTAATTTAGCATTATTATCAATTAAAATTTTAACAATTTCTTCATGTCCATATTTACATGCTTTCATTAAAGCTGTATTAAAATTAATATTTTTATCGTCAATGTGAATTTGTATATTATTATTATTATTATTAAGATTATTATAATTATTATTATCATTGTTGTTGCCGTTATTTAGTAATATTAAAATATTATTTACAATTTCAATTAATCCTAGTTTACATGCGATCATTAAAGCATTATTCATTTTATTATCAAGATCTGATAGCTTTAAGCTATAATTTAACAATATATTTGCATTTACTAAATTTTTATTTTCGATAGCTAATAATAAAGCATTTTTCCCATTCTTATCTTTTAAATTAATCGTATTATTTTCATATCTTAATATATATTTTAAAGATGATAAATAAATAGAAGCATTCATCATTGGAGTACGAAAATCGTTATCTCTAATGGTAATATCAGCTCCTTTTTTCAATAATTTTAAAACAAAATTTAATAAATTATTTTTTATTGCAATCATTAATGCAGTTTCATGATCATCATTTATATGATTAATTGAATCTTGGGCTTCAATTATTTGATCAAATATTTTATCATTGCATGATCTAACTGCTGCCATTAAAGGTGTTTCGTTTTTATTATTTGATAAATTAGTATCAGCTCCACAAATGACTAAATTATTGACTATATTGCTATTTTTGTTTTTAATAGCAATTAATAATGCAGTATCACCATCATTATTTTGTTCATTTATATTTAGTAAATTTGAATCGTCTAAACTAATATTATCTTTTGAATTTTCAATATTTAATGTTATATCATCATCATCATCATTATATATTTCATTTGTATTACTACTGAAATCGTCAGTATTTTTTTTAAATGTTTTATTAGAATCAAAAGAATTTATGGTATTTTCTGATACTAACTGTTTTTTTAAACTATTTTTTTTTTTACTTTTGAATTTCCCTTTTAGGTTATTAAAAATATTTTTTTTCAATTCATGAATAATTTTCTTATTAGAAGTTGTATTCTTTTTTTTGATATTACTGGTCTCATTATTAGGATTTAAACCATATAATAATAAATTTACCATAGGTAAATTATCATTTTTTGTAGCTATCATTAATAAAGTATCATTATTTTCATTTTTTACATTTAATTTAATATTATGATTTAAAAAATATTTAAAAGAATTAAGGCTATTATATTGTACAGCTGTCATTATTAAATTTGTACTGTTTTCATTTAACATATTAAAATGTGCTCCTAAATCAATTAGCATATTCAAAATTTCACTATTTTGATTATTTTTTACAGCTAATAATAAAGCATTATAGCCTTCATTATTCTTTATATTAATTATATTATTATGGATTTTAATGACATTTTGTATATCACTATTACTAGATGGCTGCTGATTTTTCCCCATAAGAATAAAATTGATAATAGTTTTATTATTGTATATAAAATTTTTCAATAAATATGGTAATGTTTTGTTATTAGAATTTGTATCATAAGTATCAACTGCTTTCAAAAAAATAGTATTTCCTTTATTATCCTGTTGACTTAAATTATAATTCAAGGAATATAAATATTTAATAATACTTATATCAAGCCTAGATTCAATAGCACGCATTAACAAATTCTTTCCTTCTTTATCACATTGATACATATTTGCACCATTATTTTTAGCTATAATTAATGCTTTTTTAATACATATTAAATCCAAATTTAATAAATCAAATAACGGTATATTTTTATTTTTCCATTCAATATTAAAGTTTGCACCATGTGATGCTAAAAATGATAGTAATGTTAAAAATGAATCATTTTTATTTCTTTTATAATACATAATTAATTGATATAAAGGATTATATTCATTAGTAAAATAATTAACATCCCCATGAGAAGATTCAATAAAATTTTCTATTTTTTTTTCATTTTTATTTTTAAGTAAGTATATAATAAGAGTTTTGTTAAATTCAAGTTGCTCTTCTTCAATTTTACTTTTTTCAGAATTTTTATCGCTAATTAATGTTGAATCTACTTTTTCATTTAAAGTTGTCATTTTATTTTATTGTTTATTTATTCTAATTTGTTTTATTTTTTATTTTAATATTTATTCATATATTTTTATATAAAATATATTATATATAAAATAAAATATATATGATTATTTAATTAAATAATTCTTGAAGGAAAAAGTTTTTTCCCCTCTTTTTTATTATTTTTTTCTGTTTTAAAATGTAATATAACAAAATAGCAATTAAATGATTTCAATAAAATCTAAAAAAAATATATATTTTTAATTTTTAAAAAACAATTTATATAATCCTTTTGGTATTGATATTTTTGTATTACTGTTTTTGTTTTTATTAAAAGTGAAATACTGAATAATAATTAAATGATTAATTACTATATATATATCAAAAAACAAGCTTTTTTATTTTTAAATGTAATATTTAATTTCTTCTAATTGTAATATTTGAATAATTATTTTAATATTAATTTTAAATATCATAAATATATATTATTCTTACATAGGAAACATATATAAATTAATAAATTATATAACAACTTATTTCTTCATTTTTTTTATTTCTTCATTTTATTACTTTCTTTTATTTACTTTTTTTATAATTCTTTTTATTTAATATTTTTTTTTCTTTTTCTTTTTCTTTTTCTTTTTTTTTTTTTTTTTTTATTTTTACACTATAAATATAACTTTTTTCTTTTTTTCTTTTTTAAAAAAAAAAATAAAAATTTTTAATTTATTCTTTTAAATATATTAAAAATACAATTATAAATATTTATATATATATGTTATTATAAAAAAATATAAATAATATATAATATAAACGAAGTTTCACAAACTTTATTTTATATTTATATGAAATTATCCAAAATTTCATGTTTTTATTATGAGATTATTTTAATATATTTATATTTAATTTACATTGTCAAATAAATTTTTTTAATATATTAAATTATATATATTTATTTTATTTAATATTATGAATTATGAAATCTATATTACTTTTTTTATATATAAAAAAGATTTTATCTATAAATACGGTTCACTGATGTGGTTGCCAAAGAAGTTCAGCTTTTTATTATTTTATTATTTATTATTTTATTATTATTATTTTTATTATTTAATTAGCTTTTTATTATTATTATTTTTTATTTATTGATAATATATCTTTTAATAATATTTATTATAATTTAATAAATTATAATATTTTTTTTATTATTCATATCTATTTAGTATTCTATCCATCTAAAATATTTTTAATTATTTCACCAAATCTTTCAAAATTAATTTTTCTATTTTTTCAGGTATAAAATATCTTCATAAATTCTATAAATGTTATTATTACAATATAATAATGGCTTTTTTTTCACTGTAAGAATATTCAATATATTGAAAATCATTGATAAAATCTATCAAATATTTATATGTTTTTTTCGAAATTAATTTATTACTATTAAAAAAAGAATGATTTTAATAATACATATTTGTTCATAAATGTATTCTAAAATGTTGTATAAGATGGTTTATTTTTCTAAATATTAATAATAATTACTTAGTATTAATGAATTCGTACCTTTATATTTTAAATACCTATATGTAAATTTTTAAATATAAAATAATAATAAAATAATTATATATAAATTTAAATGAACAAAGTAAAAAGGTATATATTTAAATACTATATTAAATACTATATATTAAAATTGAAAAAAACTTAAAATTTTTACTTAATATTTAAAAATAATAATAATAAAATAATAAAATATATATAATAACACTTTTTTTTTATCTATACCTTTTTAAAAATCGTCTAATTAATATTTTTTTGGTCATATCATCATCGACTATGAAAATCTTTAAGACCTTATTTACCATTATAATTAATACGATGTAAATATTCCTCTTTAAATCAAATAAAACTTTATTTTCATTATCATTTCTCGTTACATCTAAATCTGAGCATGTGAAATATGGAAATAAATTAATTATTATAAATAGTTTTTTTTTTTTTTTTTTTTTTAAATAATTATAAAACTTCACATTTTTTCAAATACATATATATATATTCCAAGTATTTTTTGCTCAATTATTTTTTTCAGCTATTATTAATGTTGTATTATTATTTAATCTTTTTTAATAATACTAAAAAGATTAAATATATAAAACTGGAAATTTTTAAAAAAACATTTTTATTATTATAATAATAATATCTATAGAGATATTATTTGTCAGTTGATCTTTTGTCTCATAAGAAAAGATTTAATAGTAATATTTATTGTACAAAAAATCATTTAATAAATATGATAATGTTTTATACGACAAGGAGGAGAAAATTCAAGAAAGATCGCTTTATATACATAGTGTTCCCTCCATTATATTTCTGATTAACATAATAATTAAATGAATTTATATATATTTAACAAAAAATATATTATCTTAATAAATTTTTTTATTATTATCAAGTTGATACATACTTATGTCTCTTTTTTTAGCTATTTTTAATATTTTAACACTTCCAAGTCAATAATTTAAATATAGGAATTTTTTATTCAATGACAACAGTTTGAAGCTTGAAAATTTCTATTTAATTAAATTTATAATTAATTGATATATAAAAATTTAATTTCATTATCAGTATGAAACTAATTACAAACTATTAATAAATTTATAGGTTACAATAAACAATAATTATTATGATATGAATATTTATATTGAATATTTATATAGTATAAATACTATTATCACTTTATTAGCTTTTTTATTTTTTTATTTTTTATTTTTGGTTTAATTTTTATTTTTAATTTTTTATTTTTGGTTTAATTTTTAATTTTTATTTTTTACTTTTTATTTTTTATTTTTTATTTTTTATTTTTTATTTTTTATTTTTTATTTTTTATTTCTTTTTATTTTTAATTACTTGTTAATTTTTTTTTTTTACTTTAATTTTTATTTTTTATTTTTTATTTCTAATTACTTATTTGTTAATTTTTAATTTTTATCATTTATTTTTGTATTATCTATTTTTTATTTTTTATTTTTTTTTCAACTTTTATCATTTATTTTTGTATTATCTATTTTTTATTTTTTTTTTTAATAATACTAAAAAAATTAAATAAATTAATTCTAATAAATATAATATATTAAACATTGTAAATAAAAAAAAAATACTTTAAGGATTATAAAAAAAATTATAAATAAATAAGATTTTATAACTATTAAATAAATAATAAACAGTATAAATAATATTTAAAATATAATATCCACATCTACATATTATATATATATATTAACGAATTCCTGTAAGAGTTTCGAAACACATTTGAAGAAATTCTTCTATACCATTTTTGATATGTTTTTCTACACCAGCAAAACGATCTTTTTCTTGAGAAGGTTCATAAAATAAATTTACATGATCTAATAATGAATTTTTTGAAAGATAATTTTCTGGGACTGGTTCAGATATTACTCCATAAGAATCAATCATTAGGTCAATATATTGTATTGGATCTTCTTTAACATTTTTATTAGTATTATTTGCAGTTTTAGCGATATAATCATCAATAAAACTAGTATCTGCATTATTATCTAATAAATATTTTATAGCATCTGGTTGATTAAAACGACAAGCTACCATAATTGGTGTTTCCTGTTTATAATTTTGAGCTTCAATATTTGCTTCATATTGTATTAATTTTTTAATAATTGCTAAATTACCTTGAGAACATGCATAATGTAAAGCAGTACTACTATGAATATCTTTAGAATTAACATCTGCGCCTTTTTCTAATAAAATATCAACAACTTTTTCATTATTAGCCCTTGTTGCCATAATTAAATAAGTATCTTTTTCATGATTAAAACTATTAATACCATCATTTCCTTTATTTTCAATATCAGGAATAATTAATTTAAATTGATCAGAATTAAGGCACCATACAGCATACATGATCATATTATTACCATAATTATCTTCTTCATATACATTAAAATTCTTTTTCATAAAATATTCAATTATATCAACATTCTTACATTTTAATGCATAAATAAACGCATTATGACCCATATGGTTCTTTTGATTAATATCTAGATTAGTAGAATTATCGATTAAATATTTTATGATTTCTATATCTTCTCTCATAATACAAAACATTAAAATAGTATTACCATTGTTATCTATTGGTATATTTGGATCACAATTATTATCAATTAATAATTTTATGATGGGAATATATACTATTCCTTTAACTTTACCATATGCTTTTAAAACTGCAATTACTAACGCATTTTGATTATTTTCATTTAAAATATTTACATTAGCATGATGTTTAATTAAATATTTTGCAATATTTAAATTCCCTCCTTTTACCGCATAAATTAAAGCTGTATTTCCTTCATGATTTACTGAGTTAACATTTACACCTTTTTTTACTAAATATTTCACTTTTTCAATTCCCCCATAATAAGAGGCATATATTAATGAATTATTACCTTTATGATCAGAATTAAATAAATTAACTTTTTTACGAACTAAATATTTAAAAATCTTATTATCTAAAATCTTACAACTATTTAATAATGCAGTTGTACCTTCATGATTTTCAATATTTACATTGGCTCCATTTTTTATAATTTCTTTTACAGAAGTATAAAGAGATGGTTCTTTTGAAGCTATTATTAATGCTGTATTTCCTTCTTCATCTACTACATCAACATTAACACCTAAATTTAATAAAAAGCTTATGGTGTTCCTTTTCATATCTTTGCATGCATTTATTAGTACTTCAGTTTCTAGAAATTCTTGATAGATTTTTTCAAATTGTTTCTGGGAAATAATTAACTCAATGGTTCTGTATTGAGCATCATTTGCTGCAACGATAAGTGCTGACAAAAGCTTGAAAAAATTATTATTTCTATCAGTAATATCAACTATTATTCCCTCATTTAACAAAATTTCTAAAATTTCTAAGCAACCTTGTTCTATTAAATTAATGAAACATTCAAACATTTTTTCATTAATAAACGGATTAGAATAATTCACCTTAGCATCATATTTTTTAATTAAACAATCCAAAAGTTGATAATTTTTTGTTTGACAAGCACCAATTAATGGTGTAACACCTTCATTATTGAAGCTTTCAATATCACTTCCTAAATCTAATAACCATTTTGCAACATCAGTATGACCATTTGAGCATGCAGCAATTAATGCTGTATCACCATTTTTATTTACTTTTGATATATCAGCTTGATGATAAGTTAGTGTTTCAACAATGGTTGAATATCCATTTTTACTTGCTAAAATTAAGGCAGTATTTAAATCATCATTTTGATTGTTGACATCAATTTCATAATGGCCAAGAAGATATCTTAATATTATATTATTACCTTTTTCTGATGCAATCATTATTCCATTGT
Organism: Anaeromyces robustus; assembly: GCA_002104895.1. Lineage (NCBI taxonomy): Eukaryota > Fungi > Neocallimastigomycota > Neocallimastigomycetes > Neocallimastigales > Neocallimastigaceae > Anaeromyces > Anaeromyces robustus. Next base: position 44,893 of record MCFG01000422.1, on the reverse strand, counting down.
TTTTATTATTATCAGTATCAAAAGGTGATGCCCCAAGTTTTAATAAAGATATAACATTTGCAATACAGTCATTTTCAATTGCTAAAAGCAATGCTGTTTTACCAGATTTATCTTTATAATCTAAAGTATTATTAGATTTATATAATAGAAATCTGAGAATATCATTACTATCATCATTACAGGCTGCAATCATCAATGGAGTATGATATTTACCATCTCTTACAGTGATATCTGCACCTTTAAGTAATAATTTTTTAACTATAGGATATGAACAATTTTTAATAGCAGTAATTAATGCAGTATTATGATTAATATCTATATCGTCAACATTATCTTGAATACTCAATAATATATCAACAATTTTTTCATTTCCTGTTTGAGCTGCAACAATTAATGGTGTTTCCTTATTATTGTTGGTTATTTTTATACTTGCACCGCATGATGTTAATGTTTTAACAATATCTTTATTTTGATTTTTAATTGCTAATAATAAGGCTGTTTCTCCATTATTATTTTTCTCATTTATTTTTAATAGCATATTTTTTTGTTGATTTTCACTATTATTATTATCATTATTACTATTATTACTATTACTATTATTATTATTATTATTATTAGTAGTAGTAGTAGTAGTAGTAGTAGTAGGAGTAGTAGGAGTAGTAGGAGTAGTAGGAGTAGTAGGAGTAGTAGTATAATTACAATTATTATTATTATTATTATTATTATTATTATTATTATTATTATTATTATTATTATTATTATTATTATCATTAGTTGTAGTAACAGTAGTAGTATTACAATTATTATTATTATTATTTGAATCATTATCACTCTGGTTATTATTAACATTATCATTATCGTTATTATTAATATTCCTTTTAGCTATTGATATTAGATTTTCTGAATTATTTTGAGAATTTAATAATAAATTAACCATACCAGCATCATTATTTCTTATTGCAAATAATAAAGGAGTATCATTATTATTATTTCTAAAATTTAAATCTGGCTGATACGCTAGTAAAAATTCAAATGCTCTATAGTTTCTATACTGTGAAGCAACCATTAAAGCTGATGAACCATTTTTATCGGTTTCTTCAATTCGAGCACCTAATTCTATAAGAAATTGTAATATATTTGTATGACGGTAATTCTTAATAGCAATTAATAATGCAGTATCACCTTCATTATTTTTAATATTAATTAAATCATTATTATATTTAATAATATCATGTATTGTTTTATTATCAGCTTGTTGTTGATTTCTTCCCATAACAATAAGAGTAATAATAATATTATTATTAAATTTAAAATTTTTTAATAAAAATGGTAATACTCTATTATATGAATTCAAATTATAATATAAAGTTGCATACATATAAATTGTATTTCCTTTTTTATCCTGATGACTTAAATTATAATTTAAATGATATAAATATTTAATAACTTTGAAATCAGTTTGAAGTTCTAATGCATACATTAATAAATTTCTTCCTTCTTTATCAATTTGATAGAAATTTGCTCCGTAATTTTTAGCATATTTTAATAATTTAAAATTTGATTCAAATTTTAATAATTCAAAAAGTGGTATATGTCCATTATCTAATTCAACGTTAAAATTTACTCCATATCTTGTTAAAATATCTAAACATTTCATAAATTGTTTTTCATTTGTTTGAAAATTTTCAATTAATGCTGATAATGGATTATATTCATTAGCAAAGTAATTAATATTAACTCCAGAAGTTTCTATATATTGAATTATAATTTCGTCATCTCTATTTTGAATAAAATGAGAAATAAGTCTTTTATTAAGTCTCAATTGTTCGCTGTAGTTTTCATTATTATCTGTAGAATTTATTTCAGACATTTTTATTATTTGTTCTCTGTAATTTTCATAATTATCTGTAAAATTTATTTCAGAATTTTTATTATTTAATTTTATTTTTTTTTTTTTATTTAATTTTGTTTTGTTTTAATTTATTTTATTTCTTATTTATTTATTTCTTATTCTTTTTATTTAATTTTGTTTTGTTTTAATTTATTTTATTTCTTATTTATTTATTTCTTATTTAGTTATTTATTTATTTATTTATTTATTTATTCATTCATTCATTCATTTATTTATTAATGTATTAATTTATGTATTAATTTATTAATTAAATAATTTATATATTTATTTAATGATTTATTTATAATTTTTGATATAATTTTTATATTTATATATTTTAAATTTCATCACTTTAAATCTTTGAAATTACACATTCAATTTCTTAAATTCTTTCTAATAAATGATTTTATTATAGTATAAAAAGGAAAAAGGTAGTGAGATATATAAAAAAATTTTCTTTCCTTAACTATATAAACATTTATTAGCTTTCTCTATTAACATACGTTATATATATTCTATATAAAAAAAATATAATTAGAAATTTTAAAAAAAATAATGATTTTAAACTATAATAAAATAAAATATATTTTTTTTTCTTACAAAAATTACTCTTTGATTACAAAAGAGAAATTTATTTTACCATATAAAAAAAATAAATTATGTTAAAAAAAGCTTACTCTTTATTTTTATTATAGTATTAGAAATTATATATACTCATTAAGATATTTTATGAAATTTAAATTGATATATATATATATATTACTTTTATTTTATTTTATTTTATTTTATTTTTTTTATTTTTTTTTTTTTACATTAAATATTAAAAAAAAAATAAAATCTCATTAATTTTATATTAAATATTATGTCAAATTTTTATATTATTTACAGTTTGAAATTATAGAATGGTAAGTGGTTGTACAAGGAAATATATATTAATTAATTAATATATCTACATAAATAACTGTAAATATATTTAATAAAATATATTAAACATTATTTAATTCAAATTGATATAATTTATATTATATTTTTTAATCTTAAATAATATATTTATAAAAAAAAGTTTTTTATGTTCATTTTTTTTTTTCCATTATTTAATAATTGAAGTATGCAATGCATGTATTCATAATTATTTTAATAAAAAATCATTCTATAATAATAAAATATTGAAATATGAAACAAAATAAATGAATAATATTTTCTTAATTCATTAACAAAATTCTTAATATAAAACTTATTTATTTTTTTATTTATTTATTTATTTATTTATTTATTTATTTATTTATTTATTTATTTATTTATTTATTATTTATTAATTTATTAATTTATTAATTTATTTATTTATTATTTATTATTTATTTATTTATCTATTAATATACATATATAATATTGATATAATTTATTTATTTATTATTTATTATTTATTTATTTATCTATTAATATGCATATGTAATATTGATATAATTTATTTATTTATTATTTATTATTTATTTATTTATCTATTAATATACATATATAATATTGATATAATTTATTTATTTATTATTTATTATTTATTTATTTATCTATTAATATACATATATAATATTGATATAATTTATTTATTTATTATTTATTATTTATTTATTTATCTATTAATATACATATATAATATTGATATAATTTATTTATTTATTATTTATTATTTATTTATTTATCTATTAATATACATATATAATATTGATATAGCAATAAATAAAATTAATACAATTAATATTAATAGTAAATATTAAACAATACTTTAATTTATTTCATTGACCATCCATTATTTCTTTCTTGAATTATCCATAAATGTTTATAAAGACCATTATTATTCATTAATTGTTCATGAGTACCTTGTTCTACTACTTCTCCTTCATTTAATACTATAATATTATCAGCTTCTTTAATGGTTCTTAAATGATGAGAAATAACAATAACTGTACGACCAGCAATTAATTCTGAAATAGCTTTTTGAACTTCAACTTCATTTTCTGGATCAAGTGATGAAGTTGCTTCATCTAAAAGAACAACTGGAGAATCTTTAAGAATAGCTCTTGCAATTGATATTCTTTGTTTTTCACCACCAGATAAAGTACAACCTCCTTCACCGACCATGGTATCATATCCTTTTGGAAGGCTCATAATAAAATCATGGATACATGCTTTATTAGCTGCTGCAATAATTTCTTCTTCGGTTGCATCATCATTTCCAAATTTAATATTATCAGCTATTGTATCTTGGAAAAGATAAACATCTTGGAAAACAACAGATATATTTTTCATATAAAATTCTGGATCAATTTTAGATATATTTACACCAGCATATGTAATTTCACCATTATCAGCATTATAAAATTTAGAAATTAATTTAAGTATTGTTGATTTACCAGAACCAGATGGTCCAACTAAAGCAGTTAATTTTCCTTGTTTCATCTCAATATTAATATTCTTCAGATGATAATTGTTAAAATCTTCTTTACTATTACTATTATTATTATCACTATTATTATTATTATTATTATTATCGGAATATTTGAAATATACATTTTTAAAAATTATATCTTTTTCAGTATCATATGTAATATTTGTAGTACCTTCCATAATTGGTAAATCAAGTAATTTTTGAATATGTTTACCAGCAACAGCACAATATTTAGATGTAATAATATCGTGAATAAATATAGCTAATCGTTCAAAAGATTTATTACTTATGATAAGAAATATTATAAAAGTGGAAACTGGAATAATTTTGGCATCTAAAAAATAAACACCAATGACAATATTTAAAATTGTACCACATTTAATTATAATTGAAGAAAATGCAACTAAAGGTCCTGTACATATTTCAACTTTCAAAGAATCTTTAACATTTTTACGAAAAGCTTTTTCTAAACGATTAAATCTAGTACCAATTAAATTAAAAGCTTTAATACAATGAATTCCTTCTAAATATTCTTGAAAACAACTATTGATTTCCTTCTTTGTTGACAAAAGTTTTTCAGTCATGCTATTTTCAATATTAGTAGATATTACAATAAGTATTAAACTAAGACAAAATGGGGAAAATGTAATTAAATCTAAACGCCAATCAATAAACAATAAACCAATGAATGTAATGATAACAACAATTAAAGAAGCACAAAATTGAGGTATCCAGTGAGTTATACTAGTTTCAAGGATGGTGAACTCGTTCATTAAAATATTAACCATTTCACCTGAATCTTCTGAATAAATTGTACCAATAGGAAGACGAAGAATATGTTGAGCCAATTCCATTCTTCCAATAGAACTTATTTGATAAGCTTCAAAATAATTATGATTATATGATACTATTTGGAAATAATACATAATTGCCATATATAAAAATAAACAAATACTAATAATCCAAATTTTAGTTTTATTCAGAGGATTACCTGAACCATCAAAAGAATCAAAAATTGTTAAAACTATAATCACTGTAAAAATAAATGGTACCATATTTATCAAATCCGAAAGAATATTATAAAATATAGCTGAATATACTCTTTCTGGATTTCCATAAGTAATATTATATAAAATATTAATATTATCGGATATCATACCTTCTTTTCTCGATACTTTGCGTTGTTTAATAATTTTTCGGAATTCATTATCTACATTAATTATTTCATGGTGATTACCATTACGATTATGGTTATTATTACGATTATAAAAATCATATTCATTATATAAATAATAATTGGAATTATTCAAATTAGAAGATTCAACAATATTATGAGATTTTTTATTTGAAATATACCATTTAGAAGAATGAATATAAGCATTCCACATTGAAGTGTAAAATCCATTATTATTTAAGAGTTGGTCATGTTTACCTTGTTCAACAATTTTACCTTCTTTAACAACCAAAATATTATCGGCTGATTTAATAGTGTTTAAGTTATGAGCAATTACAATAACTGTTTTATTCTTAATAAGTTCTTTCAAACCTAATTGAATATTATATTCATTTTCAGGATCAGAATAAGCAGTAGCTTCATCTAAAACTAAAATTGGTGAATTTTTAAGAATAGTTCTAGCAATACAAATACGTTGACGTTGACCACCTGAAAGTTGAGTTCCCTCTTTTTCATTATTATTACCAAGCATTGTATCATATTTATTTGGTAATTTTTCAATAAATTCATGGCAATAAGCTGCTTTTGCTGCTTTAATAACTTCTTCTTTTGAAGCATTTGATTTACCAATAGCAATATTATTATAAATTGTATCATTAAAAAGAAAAGTATCTTGGAATACATAAGAAACAATATTCATTAAATTTGTATAAGTAATATTTTTAATATTAATTCCCCCAATACAAATTTCACCTTCATCAATATCCCAAAACCTTGGAATTAAACTACCAATAGTAGATTTACCAGAACCTGAAGGTCCAACTAATGCTGTAATCTTCCCATTTTCAGCTTCAAAAGTAATATTATTTAAGGTATTTTTCTTTTCACTTTGAAGATACATATTTTGATTATTTTCTGTATTATTATAATTAAATGTTACATTCTTAAAAGAAACATTATATTTAATTGGAAATTTATGTTGTTTTGATTGAGGAATAATATCTTTATTAAGAATTGAATCAATTCTTTTATTACTTTCGTTCAATGATTCAAGTGAAAAACTTATTGATATTACAGATTGAAAAGAACCTGATAAGCCTGGGCATACAATGAGAAAGAAAATATAAGTTACAGCCAAAGATATGTCTTCTTCACTTCTTGATAAAAGTAATAAACCTATAGGAATAATAAAAATAACCATTGATTCAATTAAAACAATAAATAAACATAATTCATTACGATAAATGTAACAACATCTTAAAGATATTTTACGGTATTCATCTAAATTATGAGCTAATTTTTTAAATGAATAGATAGTTTTTCCATAGATTTTTATAACAGGTAAACCATTTATGAATTGTACAAAAGATCCACTAATTTTTTCAGTAATATCGAAATATTCTTTATGTAATCTTTGTGCCTCTTCCCCATAAATACCATGAAATTGTATTCCTATACCAATAATAAAAATTAAAACACAAAGTATAGTTAAAAGAACATTATATTTTAAAAAAAGAATTACAGAAAATATTGTTAATGATAAATTTTTCACAACTTCAGGTAAATCATTAGAAATAAACCTTTCAATATCATCTACATTTTGTTCGAAATTTTTACTTAAACTTCCAATTGTTCTATTACTTAAATAACCTAATGGCATAAAGCCAATATGTTCTGCAATAAGAAGCTTAATATTATAAAGAATGCTATAACCTGCAATATGTGATAATATAGCACTTAAAGTATAAAAAAAAATAACTAATGAAAAAGAAACAACAGAAACAATACCCCATTTTATCATATCTTTGTTATCTTCTGTTATATTGTTAGGACTTTCTTTATTATTAGAATAATATCCATAATTTTTGAGTAAAATTTTTAAAATTTCATAAATTGAAATATAAGGTACAAGTATAAATATTGAATTTAAAATAGAAAAAAAAGCTGATAAATATAATATATATTTTCTTTCTTTAGATATTTCAATCATTCTTGAAATACCTGTTTTAGTATATTTCTTTAAGTGTTTTTGATATCTACTTTCAAAATCCATTTTTTTTTACTTCTTTAATATATTGTGCTGTATTAAATATAAAACCATTATATTATATTATTTAAAAAATGAAAATATTTATAATTATTTCATATGTATATATATTAATTCTATTGATTTTATTATTATTATTATTATTATTATTTTAAATATTGGTTTTTATATATGTTATATTTTATTTTAAATATTGGTTTTTATATATGTTATATTTTATTTTAAATATTGGTTTTTATATATGTTATATTTTATTTTAAATATTGGTTTTTATATATGTTATATTTTATTTTAAATATTGGTTTTTATATATGTTATATTTTATTTTAAATATTGGTTTTTATATATGTTATATTTTATTTTAAATATTTATATAATTTACAATTATTTTTTTATTATATATATTTTTTCTATTTTATTATAATAAATAATATATATAAATAAATATATATAAAGACTTATTAATATTCTTATTGCTATTATTATTTATTGCTAAAACAAGTAATTATTAATAATTTCTTTATTTATTAATTTATTTATTTATTTATCTATTTATTTATTTATTTATTTATTTATTTATTTATTTATCTATTATAATTAATTTTTTTTATTATTTTTTTATAATATTTGATAATCTTTATTTTATTTTTATTATTTATTGTTATTAATAATATCAATTCTTATTTTTTATTCTCATTTATGTTCGTTTTATTTTATTTTTTATTCTCATTTATGTTCGTTTTATGTGTATTTTTATTTTTTATATTATTAATTTTTCATTTTAAAATAATAAATAATATATTAACAAAAATATTTATAAATATTTTTGTCAATAATATTATTATTATTTTTATAATTCTCTAATATTTATTATAATAATATAAATAATAATAATTATTATTTTATTATTATTATTATTATTATTATATTATTTTTTATTAAAAAAAAAAAAAAAAAAAAAAAAAAAAAAGAAAAGAAATTTTTTACTTTTTTATATTAAAACAAAATTATACATTTCAAAAAATATATATATTGTTGCAATATAATATAATATAATATAATATAATATAATATAATATAATATAATAAAAAATAATATGTAATAAATATTAACCTTAAAATGAAAAATATTTTATCCTAAATATGAAAAATATTTTACTCTAAAAATTATACAAGCTAAAGATAACAATTTTGCTTTGTATTCTCGGTTTTTAATATTATTCTTATTTACAATTAATATTATTAATATTTTATTATTATATATTAATTCATATATGGAATGATTATCCAATAAGAATATAAATATACGTTACACGATAAATTTTAATAATTAAATGTAATATATTTATATATTAAAATAGAATTTCTTCAGACAAAAATTTGGTGACAATTTCTAAAAAAAAAATAAAAAAATTAAAGTATACAAATCGAAATTAAAAAAAAAAAAAAAAAATGCGAAATGCAAAATGCAAATAAAATAAAAATAAAAAATAAAGAATAAAAGATGAGTTTTTCATGTAAAAAAAAATATTTAAACTTTAATTAGAATAATAATAATGTAATATTTAAAATTTATATAATTTTAAATATAATTATTGTTTTTATTAATAACTTATATATATAATTTTTTAGATTAATTGTATATTACTTTTTAAATATAAGTATCTTTCTTAGTTATTTTATCATCAAACAATTAATATATCCATATCATTTAATTTTATTTATTTATTTATTTATTTATTTATTTATTTATTTATTTATTTATTTATTTATTTATTTATTTATTTATTTTATATTTATTTATTTATTTATTTATTTTTTATATTTATTTATTTGTTTGTTTATTTATTTTTTATTTATTATTTATTTCTTTATTTATTATTTATTTATATATTTATTAATTTTTATTTATTTATTTATTTATTTATATATTTATTAATTTTTATTTATTTATTTATTTATTTATTTTTTATTTTTATCATATATGTTTTTTAATTTTTATTATGTAATTATAATCAAAATAAAATATGATCAAAAAATCTTCTTTCAAACAATATAAAGAAAATATTTGTATATATATATAGAGATAAATTATAATATATATATACTATATATACTAATATAAAAATATTATATAGAAATAAATATCAAATTGATAATATGATAATTAAAAAAAAAATTGATTTAAATTAAATGTTTCATGTTTCATTGACTATTCATTATTCATAATATTTACCATCTTAAACATCCCATATTATTTCATTGACCATCCATTATATTTATCTTGAACATCCCATAAACGTTTATAAACACCATTATTATTCATTAATTGTTCATGAGTACCTTGTTCTACTACTTCTCCTTCATTTAATACTATAATATTATCAGCTTCTTTAATAGTTCTTAAATGATGAGAAATAACAATAACTGTACGACCAGCAATTAATTCTGAAATAGCTTTTTGAACTTCAACTTCATTTTCTGGATCAAGTGATGAAGTTGCTTCATCTAAAAGAACAACTGGAGAATCTTTAAGAATAGCTCTTGCAATTGATATTCTTTGTTTTTCACCACCAGATAAAGTACAACCTCCTTCACCAACCATGGTATCATATCCTTTTGGAAGACTCATAATGAAATCATGAGCACAAGACTTTTTAGCTGCTTGAACAATATCTTCCTTTGTTGCATTTTCTCTACCAAAACGAATATTATTTGCAATAGTATCTTGGAAAAGATAAACATCTTGGAAAACAATAGATATATTTTTCATATAAAATTCTGGATCAATTTTTGAAATATCTTCACCAGCATAAGTAATTTTACCACTGTTAACATCATAAAATTTAGAAATTAATTTAAGTATAGTGGTCTTACCAGAACCAGATGGACCAACTAAAGCAGTTAAAGATCCTTGAGCCATCTTAATATTTATATTTTTAAGATCATATTCTCTATTTCCTTTAATGGTTGTAGATTTCTGTTCATCTAAATACTTAAAGGAAACATTCTTAAATACAATATCTTTCTTTTCTTCATAGTTAACATCAATAGTACCTTCCATAGTTGGAAGTGCAAGGAAATCTTGAATACGTTTACCAGCAACAGCAGAATATCTTATCTCAGCAATATTACCAATAGATTTAACTAAAGGATCAAATACTCTTGAACCAATTACAAGGAATAAAACAAAAGTAGAAATTGTAATTTCACCATTCTTTAAAAGATATGCACCAACAATAATCATAAAGAATATACCACTGTGAGTAATACTAGCTGATAAACTTACAATTGGACCAAGAACAACTTCAATTTTAATACTTTCATTCATAAGTTTATGGAATGCATGTTCCAAACGTTCAAATTTGCTACCAATTAAATTGTAAGCTTTAATACAACGAATGCCTTTCATATATTCTTGGAAACTATTACCAGCTTCAACTTTAGCTAATAATTGTTTTAAAGATAAGTTATTTTGAAGTGAAGTAGCTAAAATAATAATAAATAAACCTAATGGGAATGGAAGGAAGGCAGCAAGATCTAATCTCCAATCAACAAAAAGTAAAAAGATAAAGGCAACTATAGGCATAACTAAAGCACCAAAAAGTTGAGGAACTAAATGAGAAGAAGCAGTTTCAATTAACAAATAATCATTCATTAATAAACTAACCATTTCTCCAGGATCTTTAGCATAAATAGTACCAATAGGAAGACGACGAACATGTTCAGCTAATTCCATTCTACCACTAACACTTGCTTTATAAGCTTCTTCAAAACAATGATTATAAGCTGGTATTTGAGTAAGATAAATAATAAAGATAAAAGCAATAAGTACACCGGAAATAATCCAAATCTTAGTTTTATTCAATGGATCACCAGAACCATTATAAGCTTCAAATACAGTTTGAACAACGTTAATAGCTAAACCAAATGGAATCATGGTAACAAAATTAGCAAGAATAGTATATAAAATAGCAGAATAAATTCTTTTTGGATGACCACAAGTAATATTATACAATAAATTTAAATTATCTGAAAACATATTTTCATTCCTTTTAACTACTTTTTTATTATTAATTTTAGCATCCTTAATATCAATAACTTCTTTGTTATTATCAGTATCTTCATCAATTTTAAAGTTATAACTTTGAGATATATCCTTTTCATTAGATTTATTGGTAATGAACCATTTAGAAGAATTAACATAGGCATTCCACATTGAAGTGTAAAGTCCATTCATACTTAAAAGTTGTTCATGTTTGCCTTGTTCAACAATTTCACCTTCTTTAACAACCAAAATATTATCAGCAGATTTAATAGTGTTTAAGTTATGAGCAATTACAATAACTGTTTTATTCTTAATAAGTTCTTTTAAAGCTAATTGAATATTATATTCATTTTCAGGATCAGAATAAGCAGTAGCTTCATCTAAAACTAAAATTGGTGAATTTTTAAGAATAGCTCTAGCAATACAAACACGTTGTTGTTCACCACCAGAAAGAAGAACACCTTCAGTATCTTCTGCACTTCCAATAATTGTTTCATATTGATGAGGTAAATTCTCAATAAAATCATGGCATTGGGCAGCTTTAGCAGCAGCAATAACATCTTCTTTCGTTGCATTTGGTCTACCAATAATAATATTATTATATATAGTATCATTGAAAAGGAAAGTATCTTGGAATACAAAAGAAATAATATTCATCAAATCTGGATAAGTAATATCTTTAACATTAATACCACCAATACAAATTTCACCTTTTTCAACATCCCAGAATCTTGGAATTAAACTACCAATAGTAGATTTACCAGAACCTGAAGGACCAACTAATGCAGTAATTTTACCATTTTCAGCTTCAAAACTAACATTACTTAAAACATTCTTTTCACCACTTCTAGATTTTTCAGATTCCTTATAATTAAATGTAACATCTCTGAATGTAACATTATATTTAGTTGGGATTTTTGGACTTTCTGGTTGTGTAATAATGTCTTCATTAAGTATAGCGTCAATTCTATTATTACCTTCATTAATAGATTCGATACTTGAAACTATCATTAATAAACTATAAAGAGGACCTGATATACCAGGACTCATGATAATGAAGAAAATATAATCTAAAGCTAATGCCAAATCCTTTTCATTTCTTGATAATAACAATAAACCAACTGGAATAATGAAAGCTACAAATGATTCCAATAAAGCAATGAAAAAACACATACCAGTACGATAAATATGACAACATTCTATAGAAATTTCACGATATTTCTTTAAATCATCAGCTAATTTATGGAATGAGAAAACAGTTTTACCGAAAATCTTAACAACTGGCATACCATAAATAAATTGAACGACAGATCCACTAATTTTTTCAGCTATATCAAAGTATTGTTTTTGTAATTCCATAGATCTTTTACTAAACATACCGGAGAATTGCATTACTAATGCTAAAATAAATACAACTATACATACAATGGTTAAAATAATATTATATCTGAAGAAAAGAGCGAAAGCAAGAATACATATAGCAGCCACTTTAACAAGATCTGGAATGGTATGAGCAATAAAAAGTTCAATCTTTTCTACATTCTGTTCTAAAGTTTTACTGATAGCACCAGTAGTTGTATTACTTAAATAACCTAAAGGTAAAAAACCAATATGTTCAGCCATCAATACTCTAATATTATAAAGAATATTAAAAGCAGCAATATGTGAAAAAATTAAACTGAGAGCTTGAAAAACGACTACTAAAACAAATGAAACAATTGAAATGATACCCCATTTTATCATAATTTGACTATCACTTTCCATACCTTTTGAATCTCTATTATTATTTGAATAGAATACATAATTTTTGAGCAATACTTCTAAAACTTTATATACAGAAATATAAGGAATAAGAGAACAAGCTGAACTTAAAACAGCAAAGAAAGACGAAACATATAATAGATATTTTTTCGTCCCAGCCATTTCAAATAACCTTGGTATACCCTTTTTGGTATACTTATTTAAATGTTTTTGATATTTAGCTTCAAACTCCATTTTTAAGTATTAATATTTTTATTTTAATGAAAAAATAAAATATAAGGTTTTGTAATTAAATAATATTTTTTTTTTAAATTAATTTTATTTTATTTTATTTTATTTTATTTTATTTTATTTTTTTTTTTTTTTTTTTTTTTTGTATTTTATTCTATTTTACTCGTTTTATTTATTTTTACTGTTTTTGTTTAGCTTTTTCTTATTTTTTCTAAAAAATTTTCTTATAATTTATTTTCCCACTAACTTAATAATACAATTTTAACGATTTCTCTTAATTTAAAGAAATTGAAAAAAAATTATTATTAAATATATTTAACTATAAACTTCGCGAATTTAAAAAAAAAAAAAAAAAAAAAAAAAAAAGTAAATATGATTATTTATAAAAGAAATGAAAAACTATATAAATTAAAAAATTAAAAATTATATATTGAATATAGGAATAATCAACCAATAAAATTTTTGATTATCTTTAAATCTTATATTTGTAGTTTTTATTTTTTTAATTATTTTTTTTTTTTCTATTTAATATAATTATTGTTATTTAATTATTAATTTATTTTTATTATTTATTTATTTATTTATTATTTATTTATTTTTTATTTATTTATTTATTTATTTATTTATTTATTTATTTATTTATTTATTTATTTATTTATTTATTTATTTATTTATTTATTTATTTATTATTTATTAATTTTTATTATTATTATTCATTTATTATTATATTTATTTACATGTTTTATTTATTTATTTATTGATTCACTTAATTTATTTATGTATTTATTTATTTTTTTTTTATTTTTTTATTTAAATATAATTATTATAAGGTATTAAAATGAAATAATGAAAAAATCTTTTATATAATGGTTTAGATAATAATATAAAACATATATACATAAATAATAGATTTTATAATAACTATGATTAGTAAATATTACCTAATCTTAATATTGTATTGTGAATTTCATTAAAAATAATTAAATTCAAAGAAAAAAATATTAACAATATGAAACAAATATTATTAATTTTATTTGTCTCCATTTATATAATTTATTTCCAGATGATCAAATAATTGGAAAATATATTCATAAAAATATATACACCAATTGATTCACTTTTATAATGAACTTGAACTTCATAGGATAGTTTTTCGAATTAGAATATATTATTAAATATATTTTCTAAAAATAGATATATAAAAAAATGGTAAAATCTTTAATTAAGCATAGAATAGATATCAATAAAGAAAATTAGGCTTTTGTAAACCTCATTATTTTATAGATGGTCAAGTGAAAATTAAAATATAATAAATTATTTAGATGGTATGGAATGGATAACATCTTGTTTTTTATTATTTATAGCTATAATATACTACTAGCATCTTAACAATAAATGTTAATATACTAATAATAATTGTTTTTCTTAAGCTTTTCTTTTAAATAATAAATAAAATTCCTTTGAAATATGTTTTCTCAGGATTATAAATAAAGTTTATTTCCACTTTCACATATTCTTTGTATATTTTTTTAGCAAAGTATTTCTTAATATTTCGTTACGGAAATTTACATTTTGGAAAGAGGCATTTCTCCGAAATAATTTTTAGAAAATGCACTAAATTGTGTGGTGCTAAAATATTATATACAGTATATATAAAATTATTCATGATTAAATAAAAATTAAATTTATAATTTTAAAATCAAAAATCCATATATATATATTTTTTTCATGAAAAAAACAAAAACAAAATAACATAATAACAAAATAACAAAACAAAAAATTAAAAGTAAAAAAAACAAAAAACAAAAAATATAAAATTATTCATGATTAAATAAAAATTAAATATATAGTTTTAAAATTAAAAATCCATATATATATATATTTTATAAAATAATTTGTAACACAATGCCGTAATACAAAAAAAAGAAGTCATTTAAACTATTCTACTAAAATAATTTATAATTATAATTATAAATTCTATAATTTAAATTTATATTAAAAATTATATATATTATTAAATCGAATGTATTGTATTTCGCAATGTTGCATTTAGCAATATGATATGGGGCGCATAATAAATAAATTAAAAAATAAAAATTTTTTTAACACAAATTATGAAAGCCACGTTATGAGATAAAAAAACTAAATAAAAAAAATATTCAATATTACTAAAATATTAAATAAAAAAAATATTCAATATTACTAAAATATTAAATAAAAAAAATATTCAATATTACTAAAATATTAAATAAAAAAAATATTCAATATTACTAAAATATTAAATAAAAAAAATATTCAATATTACTAAAATATTAAATAAAAAAGTATTGTAAAAATATTCAATATTACTAAAATATTAAATAAAAAAGTATTGAAAAAATATTCAATATCATTAAATAAAAAATAAATAAAATATTATTAAATAATTTATTACTTCATTATATTTTTATTTATTTAATTATACGCACTATTGTGAAATGCAACACTCCTTATTAAATAATCCAATCAATGGCAATAACATCTATTAAATAATCGAATAAAATTCCCTATTAAATCCTCGTTCAATATAAACAAATAAAAAACTAAAATCAAAACAACAAAACAAAAACAAAAAACGTAAAACATAAAACATAAAACAACAACAACAACAACAATAGAAAAACAATAAAACAAAAACAAAAAATATATATTTACTCTTATATACATTTTTAGTATTATTTATCTAAATTTTAAAATGAATACAGCAAAAGGTATATTTAATAAATTTGTTATTCAAAAAGTAATCTTTAACAATAATCTTGACTCGTTAGTGTTAGCTTTAGATCATACAGACATTGATAAAATAAAAGTTTTATCAAATTATAATACCTTTGCCAATAATAATAAAGATATAGTATACGAATTGTATAAAAGAAAAAATTTAACAATTCCAAGATTTGAATTCATTATAAAGAAATGTTCAAAATTTTTAGATGTATCACCTTTTTTAATAAAAAAATTAATAAAAGATAATAACATTGAATTATTAAATGTAATATTTGATAATTATTATTTTGTTAATGATAATAATTTTATTATAAATTTACTTCTTCTTCATTATAAAAATAAAATTCAAATAAATTCTTCAGATTTTATTCAAAAACTTTCAGAATACAAAATTCCAACAACAAATGTAAATAGTGACAATAGTAATATCACTAGTGATGTATATATGTTTAATGCATGTAAATGTGGAAATGAAATGATGGTACAATATTTAATTGACCATGGAATGAACACAAATATTGAGAATGAAGATAATGAATCACCATTATTTAATGCATGTGAAAGTGGAAAAGAAAAATTAATAAAATATTTAGTTAAACTTGGTGCAGATATTAATAAAGAAAATGTGAACCTTGAAACACCTTTATTTTTTGCATGTAGAAACGGGAAAGGAAATGTATTAAAATATTTAGCTGGACTTGGTGCAGATATATATCAGCAAAATAAGCATAACGAAACATTATTAACAGATGCATGCAAAATTGGAAATGAAGATATAGTAAAATATTTAATTGACTTTGGAGTAAGCGTAAATATAGAAAATGATGATCATGAAACACCGTTGTTTTATGCATGTGATAGTGGAAATGAAAATATAGTAAAATATTTAATAGAATACGGGGCTGATATAAATAAGGAAAACATAAATGATGAAACACCGTTATTTAATGCCTGTAGAAGTACCAATGAAAATATAATAAAATATTTAATTGAATTTGGTGCCGATTTAAATAAAAAAAACAGGTATAATGAAACACCATTAATGGCAGCATGTAGAAGTAAAAATGAAAATAGAATAAAATATTTAATTGAACTCGGAGCAAACATAAATGATGTGAATTGGTGTGGTGAAACCCCATTAATGATTGCATTTAAAGGTGGAAATGAAAATATGGTAAAATATTTACTTGGACTTGGTAAAAATATGAATGAAGAAAATATGTATAATGAGACTTTATTAATGATGGCATGTAAGAGTAATAATGAGGATGGCGTAAAATATTTAATTGAACTTGGAGTTGATGTAAATGAAGAAAACAAGCATGGTGAAACCCCATTAATGGTTGCCATTGAAAATGGAAATGAATCTATTGTAAATTATTTAATAGCCTATGGAGCCGATATAGATAAAGAAAATAAATATGATGATACATTATTAATGATTGCATGTAGACAAGGATACGTAAGGGAAATACATTATTTAGTAAGACATGGAGCAAAGATAAACAAAAGAAATAAGAATGGTAAAACACCATTAATGGTTGCGTGTGAAAATGGTAATAATGAGGCTGTAAAATATTTAGTTAAAATGGAAGTAGATATAAATGAAGAAGACAATTTTGGTAAAACAGCAATAGATTATGCAGGAGATAATGCTCATTCTTATATTAAAGATTATTTGATAGCAAAAGGTGGTAAATGCCCAGAATAAAAAAAAAAAAAAATAATAGAAATTAAAATTATTGATAATTTATAAAACGTTTTATAATATAATAAAATATTTTTACTTTAAGGTAATTACGAAGAATTTTACTAATTTGGAAAATCGCATTCGTATTATTTCTTGATAATCAACAATAATAAGATGTTGATTTTGATTAGATAGATCTAAATAATAATCATAAAAAGTATATTATTCTTGTCATAGTAATAGTAAAACAGTATCGATGAAATTTATATAATATTAGATTTATTGATCTCAAGTTTTAAACCCTGAATTGTATATACTGTATATATTTCTTTATAAAAGGATCAGCTTCATCAAATATTTTGATGTTATTAAGAGAAGTATTATATTTAAAAATAAACAAAGAAGAAAAATATTATTAGATATCATTATTTTATGCCTGTGAAAGTAAAAAGTAAAATATAATAAAATATTTACTTGAATATTAAATAAATAATTATATTTGCATTACCAATATAATTTTATTTATCATATAATCATCATAATTCTTTGTTTCGTCATTATGAAACTACTTATTGCTAATTAAAAAATATTGAAGTAAATAAATTATAATAATATAATATTTTAAATATTTTTGTTTATTAATATCACAAAATCATAATGCCTCTTAGATGAATTAATAATAAATAAATTTGTAAAAAAAAAAAAAAAAAAAAAATTAGTCATTATCCAAATAAAGCATTTATACAAAGAAAAAAAAAAAAAAAAAAAAAAGATAAAACAATAAATCAATTAAATAAAAATAAAAAAATATATTATAATCAATCTTTGTATGATATTTTTATTTTTTTTTTTTTTTTTTTTGTATTTATTTTTTTTTTTTTTTGTATTTATTTTTTAATATCATAAGAAAATGAATCAAAATTGATATACATGTAATTTAATAATACTATTTCATTATACTTTTTTTATGTCCTATAAAACTTAAAAAAAAAAACTATTTATATTTTTATATTATATGTGATATTATAATAATCATTCATATATATAAATATTTATTATCAAAAAATTTTATAACTATTAATTTTTAAAAAAATATTTTAAACTTCTTAACAAATTATAAAAATAATATTTAATAAATTCATTTATAATTTTTTATTAAAAAAATATTACTGTAAATTTTAATAAAAAGCTTCAGTACATATTTTCATATTTAAAAAACATTTTTTTCTTCTTCTATCTTATTATTATTTAAGTTAAATTATAAATATATTATCAAAAAAATTTTTTTTATATTCTTTTAATTAATTAAAGTATTAAAAATATTAATGATATATTTATTTTTTAAAATATAAAACTTTTATATTTCTTTATATAATTTAAATTGTTTAGGATATTTATTAACCTTTGCTGCATTATATTCAATATAAATTTTAGGTTAGAATTATTTAAATGTTATGTTTGAATATAATGATGTGTGTGATTAGATTATTATATATTATTAAATATGAAAAATTAAATAATAAGTATTGAATATTACTAATTATCAATATTAATAAATATTAGGATTATCAATCAATATTTTGTAAATATTGATTGATAATCCTAATATATAAACCTTTTTATTTTAATTAAAAAATTGGCTAGTTACATTTTTAAAATTTTTTAAAAAAAATTAAAGTTTGAGTTATTAATAATCCTAATATATTACAGTATGTTGAAATAATAGTAATGATATATTATAAAATAATTAATTAAAATTAATTAATTTGAAAATTTATCATTAAAATTATTTAATATATAAAAACATTATATAAAAAGTTATATAAAAATGAAAAATAAATAAATAAATAAATAAATAAATAAATAAATAAATAAATAAATAAATAAATAAATAAATAAATAAATAAATAAATAAATAAATAAATAAATAAATAAATATTATGAATTTAATAATATATATTATATACTATATTATATACTATATAATACAACATTTACATATATATTAAGAATAATGAAATTATAATAATATTAAGTACATAATATAAATATAAATATAAATATATATTGATATATATTGTAATTAAAATAAATATAATAAATAATAATAAATAATATACTTATTTTAAAAAATAAATGTTTTAAAATTTTAAAATAAATATAATATTTTTTTTAATAAAACATATTTTTTTTTTTAAAAAAAAAAGAGAGAAAATAAACTATATTATTATTATATTTTTTTTGTCTTTATTTTTAATTTCATTATTAGTATAAAAAAGTTAATTTAAAAGATTTTAAAATTTTATAGCAAAAATATAATAAAATATAATTTAATTAAAAAAAAAAATAATAAAAAAAATAAGAAAATAAAAAATCAAAATCAAAAACAAAAACTGAAAAACTGAAAAAAAAAAAAAAGATAAAATAAAACTGAAAAAAAAAGTTAAATCTAATTATGTAATTATACTGTTATTTTTATTAATTGCTTTTTTATTTTAGTTTTTTTTTTTTTTTTTTTTTTTAATTATATTAATTGCTATAATAAAAATATTTTATTATATAAATATTAATAATAATATTGTCGCGTAAAAAAACAAACAAACAAATAAATAAATAAATAATAAAAAAGATATTATATATAAAAAAATATTTTAATGTATTTTTTTATACATTAATCAATAAAATTTGTTATAAATTGTATTTATAAATAGTTTTATTATAATTAACATCAATAATTTATATAAAATTAAAAATATATTTGTAAAATAATAAAAAGTAATAATATAATTATTATCTTTATAAATCATTATTAATAATCATAATAATAATAATAATAATAATAATAATAATAATAATAATAATAATAATAATAATAATAATAATAATAATAATAATAATAATAATAATAATAATAATACTGTAAAAAAAAAAAAAAAAAATTATTTCATAAAAAGAAATTAATGATCATATTTATTTGAACATAATTGATAATCATTATAAATAAGAATTCATTTATGTATAATTAATATATATTTGTTATCTGTTGAATTTTGGAAATTTTTATATAATTAATTTAACTTGAATTTCATAAAATTTATTTTTATTTAATAATTATAATATATTAATTTTAATTTATTTAATATTTCAATATATATATATATATATATATAACATTTCAATAATACTGAAAATATCAAGTAAAAACAAGAAAAGAAAAATAGTAATTAAGTTAACAAAGTAATTTAAAAAAAAAACAGAAACGAAAATATACATAGAATGAAATTAATTAATATAGCACTTTTAACTCTTGGTTTAATTACAACCAAGGTTTTTGGTAATCATTTTCATCAACAAATTCTTCTTCAAGATCCAATAGGTGATGAATTAACTTTTGAAAAGCAATCAAATCCTTTTGATTGGGCCTTTGTAACTCATGCTGCATTCCCTTCTATTCAATTACGTTATCGTCAACCAAATCTTTGTGAGACTACTGAAGGTGTTAATCAATATGCTGGATATTTAGATATTGAAGATGAAGATAAGGTATATTATTTATCGCTAATAATGCACAATTTATTATTTTTAAAATATTAAAAATTTTAATATAGTATAATTTTATCATTTTACCAATAAAAAAATTTTTTTATATTAATTAAATATATAATATATATTTGTTATAATAAGCACTTTTTCTTCTGGTTCTTTGAATCTCGTTCAAATCCAGAATCTGATCCAACTATTCTTTGGTTAAATGGTGGTCCAGGTTGTTCTTCATTAACTGGTCTTTTAATGGAATTAGGTCCATGTCGTGTTGCTCCAACTGGTAATGATACTATTCATAATGAATATTCATGGAATAACAAGGCCAATTTACTTTTCTTAGATCAACCAGTTAATGTTGGTTATTCTTATTCTAATTCAAAAAATATTAAGGATACTATTTCAGCTGGTAAGGATGTTTACGCATTTTTACAACTCTTCTTTAAAAAGTTCCCACAATTTAATCGTAAAGTTCATGTATTTGGTGAAAGTTATGCTGGTCACTATATTCCAGCTATTGGTAATGAAATTATAACTCATAACAAGGAATTAGAAGATGTTAATATTAAAAGCGTATTCACCATTCAAGAACAAAAAAGTTTAGTAAAAATTGATTTAGAAAGTTTAGGTATTGGTAATGGTATGGTTGATCCATTTGTTCAATATCGTTACTACACTGAAATGGCTTGTGGTTCAGACTGTAAATATCTTGTTATTTTTTTTTTTGCTTCTTTTTTTTTTTTTTTTGCTTCGTTTTTTTTTATCTAAGTTAATTTATATTGATCATATATTATATAAAAAAAGACTTTTTATAAAAGAAAGGAATTATTATTTTATATAAAAAATATAAGTTATTAAAAATATATTGTTTTAATTTTTAAATTATAATATAGATGGACCATTAGTTAGTGAAGAAGAATGTATGAATATGCATAAAAAAGAAGGTACATGTGTTAGATTAATTAGTTCTTGTTACCAATGGGAAAATGTAAGTTCAGTTTTTATCAATTATGTATTGTTTTTATAATTAATTTTTTAAATTATAAAAAATATATATATACATATATATCAAAACAATAGATATTTTTTTATTATAATAAATATATAACTCATATAATTATATTTATAATATTAATAATTATTCTAACAATAATAATATTTATAATAATAATAATAATAATAATAATAATAATAATAATAATAATAATAGCCATTTATATGTGTTCCTTCATCCATCTATTGTAATAATGCTTTAATCAGTCCATATCAAAAAACTGGTAAGAATGTATATGATGTTCGTACTAATTGTGAAAATGGTAACCTTTGTTATTCTATCATGGATGATATTGAGGTTTATTTAAATAGAGAAGATGTTAAAACTACTCTTGGTGTTGATTCAAATATGAATTATAAGAGTTGTAATATGCAAATTAATTTAGATTTCCAATCAGCTGGTGATTGGTAAGTGTATATAAATAAAATCATTAAAATAAATAAATAAATAAATAAATAATAATAATAATAATAATAATAATAATAATAATTAATAATAATAGGATGCTTCCATATGTTAGATTCTTACCAGATATTCTTGAATCTGGTATTAAAGTTTTAGTTTATGCTGGTGATGCTGATTTCATTTGTAATTGGATCGGTAATAAAGCATGGACTACAGAATTAGAATGGGATGGTAAATTAGGTTTTAATTTTGCTCTTGATAAGGAATGGTATGGTTACCAAAAAGAAAAGACACCTGGTAAAAGCTATGGTCAGTTACGTTCATACATGAACTTTACTTTCTTAAGAGTTTATCAAGCTGGTCACATGGTAAATTATTATTTATTATTTAATTTTACTTTTAGTTTTTGTTTATTTATTTCTAAATATCATCAATAATATAATTAAATAATAAAAAAAATAAAATAAAAATAAAATAGGTTCCATATGATCAACCAAAAGCTTCTGAAGATATGATTAATGCTTGGATTAATGATGAACTTGGTGAAGACAAAAAAGTTAAAGATAATTAAATTGCACATATAAATAATATATATTAACCAAATAAAAAAATAATAATTACAACAACAAAAAAATAAAAAAATAAAAAAAAAAAAAAATAAAAAAAAAAAAAATAAAAATAAAAACATTAACAATTAATAAAAGCAATTAATTAAATATATAATAAAAATAATTATAATATATAAATATATAAGAAATTACGACAAAATCATTAATAAAAATAGCTTAACATAATTAGTCATTTATACGATAATTAATCTTATTTTATTTTCATATTAATCAAATTATAACACCATTTTATTTTTTTTTTTTTTTCTTCTCCAAAGAAACTTAAAAAAAAAAAAAAAAAAGCACTGTATATAAATTATAATTATAATACAAAAATAAAACAAACTAAAACAAGCTAAAACGAAAAACAAAATAATAATAATAATAATAAAAAGTTAATGTAATAAAAAAGTATTGTTATTGTTAATAATTATTGTTTTAAAAAAATAATAATTATTAATAATAATAAATATATTTATTTTTCTTTTCATTATTAAAATAAATCTAAATAAAAATGAATGATTCTGTTATTGCTTTTTTTGTGTTTTAATGTAATTAATAATTTTTACCATTCATTTTGAATGATATAATATATTTTTAATTCATTTTTATTAAATGTTGTAGTTTTGAGATTCGTATTTGAATAAGAAGTTCTTATTATATTTTAACATTTTAAAAAAAAAAAAATATATATATATATGTATTTATTATATAAGTCTTAAACTTGATTATATTATTGTAAAGATTGAAAATGTTATATCATTTTTTATATTAAAAATACCTTAATTTATACAAATACACTTCATAATATTTTTGGAATAAATATTTATTTATTATAATTTTTTATATTACTCATTAAAATTTATTATTATTTTTTATTATTAATGATATAATTTTTATAATATTTTATTAATATTTATTATGTTTTTATTTATATATATCGATATTAAAAGGGAAAAAAAAATATCCAAAATTAATAATATTATTAATAATAATAAATAAAAGTATTATTTTATACTTGACAATAATAATAATATATAATTATTATTACTTATTGTTTATTATTAATAAATCGATAGATTAAAAAGTAAATCATTGTAATTGTAATTTATATATATATATATATATATATATATAAATGTTGGTTGATATAAAAAAAAAGAAAGATAAAAAAGATAGAAATAATTATGATAATAATTATTCATTCTTTAATTCATTTATTCTTACACATGTTTTTTTTCTTAAAAATTTCTTAATTCTATCATTATATATATTACCCTTTTCATCATAAATCTCCTTTAAATTCATTAATAATTGTTCTTCTTGAGAATTAATATTTTGAATATTGGTTAGATAATGAATAAGATGTTGTACAATTTCTAAATTTCTAGATTTAACAGCATATAATAAAGGAGTTTCACCTAAACAATTAATATTTAAAAGTGAAAGTTGATAATTTAATATAATTATTAATAAATCTAAACGATGACGGAAAATAATTGATTTTATAAGTTCATCTTTGGATTTATATTTTTCAAAGGATGAATTTTGAACAATATATTCAAATATAGAAGGAATAGCTATACGAGATGCATATTCATAAATAGTTTCATTATAATTTTCTTTATTTTTATTTCTTTCATTAGGATTGGCTTTATATTTCAATAGAATTTTTACTATTGGTAAATAATTAGATTCAATACCATAAGCAAGAGATAATTTACCATTTTTATCTTTGATATCAGCTGGGGAACCTTTTATAAATAAATGTTCCATGAATATCACTTTTTGTTTATTTGATATAATATAATAAGGAACTTTTAAAAGAGTTATTAAAGGAATTTCACCATCTTGATTAATTTCCTTTACAGAAATATTCTTATGTTTTAATAAAGCTAATAAAATATCTTCATTACCTAAAGTAATAACAATATCTAAAGCTGAATGTCTATAAATGGAATTCTTAGTCATCAGTGGTATTTCATTTGTTATCATAGATAAATGGTAATCATCATCATGATTATTATTATTATTATTATTATTATTATTATTGTTGTTGTTGTTGTTGTTGTTGTTGTTGCTATTATTATTATTATTATTGACAATTTTTTGGTAATTTACTTCAACGCCTCTTTCAATTAAATAGTTTATCATTATGATATCTTCTTTAAAAATAGCATAATGTAAAAGAGAATAACCAAAAGTATCTACAGTATCGATAATTTCTATAGTTAAATGAGAAAGAAGAGATTCAAATGATTTTTCATGATTCTCTGTTGTTAATAAATAAATATAAATTAATGGAGTAAAACCATATGGACAAAAACAATTAGTAAAATATTCATATAAAGAAGAAGAAGAAGAAGAAGAAGAAGATATTTGATGAAGAATGGTATCAATATCATTTAATTTATTTTGTTCAATTGCTTTAATTAATAAATGTTCATAATCATCATTATTATTATCTTTTATTATTATATTATTTCTTATTCTCTTAATAATTTCTTGATTTTTTAATAAGTAATGAATAATACAATAATCATTATTTTTTAAAGCATCCATCAAAAGTGAATAATTATTTTGATTATCTAATAAAATAGTAGTAGATGATAATGGTAATGATAAGTAGTAATTATTATTACAATAGGTAGAATAAATTATAGATTTTAAAATATCAAACATTTGATGATATTGTATATTATTATAAATAGGTTTCATAGATTTGAAAACATGATAAGCGATTTTTAATGGTAAATCATTATTTTTATCTTTAATAGAATAATTAATGGTAAAATTATCATTATTTTCCATGAAACATTTTATTAAAGAAATATTATTTAAATGTAAAATGGAATTAAATATTAAAGTAAGATCTTGATTATCACATTGTTGAAGGAAGGGTATAAAAAGATAAGAAAATTCTTGCTTAACGGATACACCTAATAAAACTTCAATAATATATTGAATACATTCTGTATGGTGAAGTTCATTAGCTTTTAATAATAATTTTTCAATATCAATGATTTGAATTTTTTCATTAGAATTATTTATTAATAATTCATTTTCATTATTATTGGAATGATGATTGTAATGATCATGATGATTTAAATCTAAATGAATATTATGGAAAGTAAAATAAATTCCATTTTTATCATTAATCTCTTCTTCTTTTTCTTTTTCTTCTTTTTTTTCTTTTTCTTCTTTTTCTTCTTTTTTTTCTTTTTCTTCTTTTTCTTCTTTTTCTTCTTCTGCTTCTTCTGCTTTTTCTTCATTTTCCTTTTTATAATTCAAAAGTAAATTGAAAATATATTTCCATTCATAAATGTAACCATTTTTCATATCATCTAATAAAACTTTCTCAAATGGAATATCTAAATCAATTAAATTAAAAAGAGGATGATCAATAAATACTTCAATCAAAATTTTCAAAAGATAAGTACGATGATATTGAATAAGATATTGGAAAATTTTCTTGATTAATTTTTCATCATAAATATTATTTTTTGGACATAAATGTTCCATTATCAATAATTCCATAATATAAATATCTTTCCAACGATAATTTTGAATTAAGGATTGATAAGGAATTAAATTAAGATCTAGATTAGATTGATTAAAAAGCTTGCATTTAAGATAATTAAATAAAAAATCAAATTTTTTTTCAATATCTAAAAGATATTTTAAATATTCAATATAATCATTTTCTTCAGCATTAAAAGAGGAATGAGATATAGTTTGATCAATTACAGTTTTTGAAATATTATTTAAATGAAGTTCATTTAATTGATATAAAACTTCATTAAAGTTAGTTTTTTGAAATTGAAAAGATTCATGATTAAAAATACACTCCAAAATTTCTTGTATTTCATCTTCGTCAAATTCAAAAATTCTCATCCAATATAATAGTTTATCTAAATTAATTTCATGATAATTAAAAGTAGGATGAATACAAGATTGACAGAAAAAATATTGTTTTATTGGTCTAAGATCTCTTGACGTATATCTTTGTAAAAGCTCAACACATTCATTAAAATTAACATTTTTTTGAAAATCGAAAGATGGATGTTTGAAAAATATTCTTAAAACGTAAATTATTTGTTCCAAGTTTTTAAAACGATAGACACAATTCATTAAGTTATTTAAAACATCATAAAATATTCTTACATTGGTATTATTTAAATCAATTATTTTTCGACGAAAGCATTTTTTAATATAGTATTCATATAAATAATTTTCTTCACAAAGTGGAAGAGCTCCATCTACAATTATATATATAGGTAAAGTTTTAAGATTGAAAGTAGGATGGCACGTAAATTTTTTAATAATGTATTTTATAATATCAACATCTTTATAGCATCTTTTTATTGCCTCAAATAAGGTTTTTATATCATTTTTAGCTAAATCAAAATTTTCATACTCGAATAATTTTTTAATGAAATATTTTATAGTTCTAATGTTTTCTCGTTTATTAACCTTACGATCCAGACAAATAATACTATAAAAATTAAGATCATTGAAATAATTGTAATTTTGACAATTGAACATTTTATCAATTAAATCACGATTACCATCTTTAATAGCTAAGTTAAATGTTTTATAATGATACGTATCAAGGTATTGAGATAATTCTCTAACATCATAATTTAAAAAAGTAAGAAGAAGTTTAGAATTTGTAGTAGAGATAGCTTTATTATAAAAATCAAAATTCAATTCTTTATTATTATTAGGTATTTCTTCTAAAAGTTTTCTTATGCTTTCATTAGAAAGAGGAATATTACCTTTTGAATAATTGATGAAATGAATAACATTTTGACAATGATAATAAATATAATGTTTAAAAATTGGTATTAAAAAGGTATTATTTTGAATATTCCTTATATATTCTATGAAAAGAGCGTCAGTAATTGTTGAGTAATGATGAAGAATATAGTATAAATTTTTATAATTAAGTTTATTTTGTTTATATAAACATTGAGTTATATCATCTTTATCATCGTTTAGTGGATAATCTAAAGTAGCTCCCTTTTCAAGTAATAAATTTGCTATTTTAAAATTGTTATGAGACAAAGCCATATAGAGAGGAGATTGATAATTATTAATGGTATAATTAAATTGATAGTAAGGAGTAGAAACTAGATATTCTATAAAATCTAAAGGTGCTTCATGATCAATTGATATAATTAAAATATCAAATATTGAATTTTTAAAGTAAAAGGGAATAATATGTTCATTTTTAAGAAATTGTATTAATTCATAATATTGGTTTTTTCCAATTAAATCATTAATTTTATTTCTCTTTTTATCATAATTAGCGATAATATCTAAGAAATAAGTTGGAAAGGAGAAACATATTTGATGATTTTTAACTTTTTCAATAAAGATAAATTTTTTATTGCTATTTTCATGATTTAAATCATCCTTTTCAAAAGCATGTAATATATCGTAGAGGACTTTTAATTTATTTCTAGTATCATACCTATAATAAATATCTAGTAATTTATAATTTTCTGATTCAACAGCATCGATATATTGAGATGGAGTAAAATTGATTTTATCAATTTCCTGATTAACCATATCTTGAAGTTGCTTTTTTGAAAGAGCATGATGATTTTTGTAGTAAGAAAGAAGATTTAAAATAAAAACATCATTATAAATATAATATTTAAAAATCATTTCTAACCAGTTATAATTGGATTTTTGAATTAAATTATTAATATAATTATTAGAAATTTCTTTTACACAAGAACATTTTTTTAATAAATAATTTAAATTTTTAGTATTGAGGATATTATAATGTTGCAAGTATTTAAATAAATTCATTTTTTCAATTTTAAAATTAATATTAGCACCATGACGTATTAATATATCGGCAATTTGAAATTTGTTTTGAGCTAAAGCAGTAGAAAGAGGTGAACGACCTAGAGTAATATCATTAATTTCATAATTTAATGATCTATAATGACAACATATATAATTAATCATTGGTAAAGAAACATTATTTTCAATAGCTGTAATTAACATATCCATAGTTTTAGTATTGAAAAAAGGAATATAAAAATGACGATCTTTTATAAAGTATTTAAATTCCAAAAATCGATTGCTTATTATCAATGGTAGAAGGATCATTCTTTCTTCTTCAATATGTTCTAAATGATTTAAAAATATAGGATCAATATTTATTGATAAAATACCAGATTCTATAAGATTAATAAATTGAAATTTTTTAATGGTCCAATCTTCATCAGCATTTCCCTTTTTATCAAAAACTTCAAAAATATCATATAAAATATCATTTAAATCTCGAATATGGATATCATAATCATAGATATATTTTAGCGCAATATAATTGTCATGAAGTATTGCTTCTTCATAAATATCTTTATTTATAATTATTTTTGAATCTTTATTAGTCATTATTGTTTCTAAATCTGAAGAAGAAATACCAATTTTTTGATGATAATAAAAAAGTAGTTTTAAAATAATATTTTGATAACATAAAGACTCATCGAATATAATTCTTAAATAGGTATTTTCCTCTTTATCTATCAATTCATTAATAAATTCAGAAGTGACAGTTGCACCATGCCGTATTAGATACTTTAAACTTTTAATAGTAAGATTGTTGGAATGATATAAAGATTGAAGAATATTAAAGTAATGATCGTCGTCCTTATAGTCTATATTAGCATGAAATTCTAAAAGAACATCCGCTATTGAAAACTTTTCTTCTTTAATAGCATAATAAAGTGGTGAATAAAATTTAAATTTCTTTGAATAATTTAAATCTTTATACTCTCCAATATCAATTATACATCGTAATAATTTTTGTGAGATATTATTTTGTATAGCTATTACTAATAGATCAAAATTTTGTCCTTTTAAATCTTTCAATTCATGTTTATTATCCCTTAAAAATTTTTCCAATAAGGATACATTATTCTTTTGTATTATAGTAATAAAATTTTCTTTAATTTCGTTTGTTTCTGACATTTTTGTTAATATATATATTTGTTTTTTCTAAAAAAAATATATAAAAAATAAAAAAAGAAGAAAAAAAACAATTTTAATATATATTTTTAATAGTAATTTTAATTTAAATGATAATTTTAAGTGATAAGTAGAATATTTTTTTTAGTTTTTTTTTGTTTTCTTAATATAATAGATTTTTGTGATAATTTTAAATTAATTAGGTATATTTTACACATAATAAAAATAAATTTTTATTAATAAATATGGAAAAAAAAAATTTTTTTTTAAGTGCTTCATTTTTGGCTTTTATATATAAATTTAAAAATATATAATATTATATGTATATATATTTATAATATATATTATTTATTTAAAATATCCATTAGTTTTAGTACAATAATTATATACTAAAACAGAAATTTAAAAAAAAAAAATTTTTTTTTTTTCTTTTGTTGTGGTTAAGTTAAAAATGTTTTATTTATACTTGGTTCAGAAATTTAATTATTATTCATTTAAAATTTTTAATAAATTAAAAAGAATACACGTAAAAATAATTATGTGAAATTATTTTTTATTTTTACACTTATATTACATTTATTTTATTTTATTTTATTAGTAAATTTTTTTGGTAATTTTTTTTTTATATTTTTTGTTAGATATTTTAAATTTTTAATTTATTATAATGTAAATGTAAAATAAAATAAAATAATAAAACTTTAACTCTATTTTTCTAAATAATAAAATATAATAATATAAAGAAAGGAAAATATGGTCAAAAATAATTAATAAAACTATAAATAATAATAAGTTTTATTATAGATTAAAAATTTTATATAGAAACTTAAAAAAATAAAATGAATCTATTGAACAATATAAAAGAGATTTTATTTTGATATAAATTTATACAAATACACTGCATAATATTTTTGGAATAAATATTTATTTATTATAATTTTTTATATTACTCATTAAAATTTATTATTATTTTTTATTATTAATGATATAATTTTTATAATATTTTATTAATATTTATTATGTTTTTATTAAGTTTATGTAGATTATATTTAGAAAAGTTATATATATATAATATAAAATAAAAAATGAAGAAATAAAATAATAGAAAATAAAAAAAAGAAAAAAAAAAAAAAAAAATAAAATAAAATAAAATAAAATAAAATAAAATAAAATAAAAAAATAAATAAACAATAAAAAAATTTTAATTTATATATATCGATATTAAAAGGGGAAAAAAAATTATCCAAAATTAATAATATTATTAATAATAATAAATAAAAGTATATCAAGAAATAGAGTATTAAGTTAACAATAAATAAGAAAAGAATGAAAATAATAATAATAATATAATTATATAAATATATAATTATATAGTTTTATTTTTAAATTATAAGAAAAGAATGAAAATCATAATAATAATATACATATATATATATATAATTATGTATTTTTATTTTTAAATTTATATGTATATATTATCAAAACTATAACTATAACTATTATTATTATTATTATTATTATTATTATTATTGTTATTTTCTTTTCCATCCTCCTTTATAATTATATGGTGGAGGATTATTCATTAAATGAGGTGGTGGTGATTCTCCTCTATAATAATTTCTGTTATTATCATTCATTCCATTTTTACCATAATAGCCATTATTTGGTGGATTATGGTCTCTTCTATCATAACGAGGTCCAGGTGGAGGTAAACCTCCTTTATCATGATGATCATAACCCATCTGTGAATGATTATTTCTGCGATCACGATGATCATACATTGGAGGTGGAGGTGGAGGTGGAGGTGGATCTCTGCGATTGTAATATTGAGATGATGGATTACTACTATTTCTGTCATATTTATCATAAATAGGTGCCCCTCCACTATTCATTCTTTTATTATTGTAACGATCATGATGTGGTGGTGGTAATGGTGGAGGAGGTGGTAAAGAATTATCACCTCTATTACGATTGCGACTATCATACATATTATTATTACCACGATCATTATAACGATCATAATATGGTGGATTATCATTACGATCATAACGGTCATAACTTTGTTGGGATAATGGTGGTAAATTATCATTTCTATCATAACGGTCATAAGGAGGATAAGAATTACGATAATTACCTGAAGAACGTGGTGATAATGGTGGAGGAGGTGTTGAATAATAACCTCGATCATGTCCTATTCCTGGTTTATATGGATTTCTACCACCGGAATTACGGTCAAAATTATTATTAGGTGGTTTCTCATAATAACTACTACGGTGATTGCTATTATCTCTTCCTCGATTTGAGCCATAATATGGTTGCGATCTATAATTATCTAAATTTCTTTGCTTTTGGGCAACATAATTGTTTCTTCCTGACATTAAATTACCTTTTGGTGGTGGTCCTATAATTATATTTAAAAAGGGAAAGTTTTAATAATATAGAAATTATTTATTTATTTATTTATTTATTTATTATTATTATTATTGTTATTATTATTATTATATTATTATTATTATTATTATTATTATTATTATTATTATTATTATTATTATTATTATTATTATTATTATTATTATTATTATTATCGTTATTATTATTATTATTATTATTATTATTATTATTATTATTATTATTATTATTATTATTATTTTACAATTTATAAAATATCATATATATCATTTAATTTTATATTTATTTCTATATTTAAATTAATATTCTAATAATAATAAATAAATTATTTATAGGAATGTAATGTCTTTTAATATATAATTTAAATATAATTATATTATTTCTATGATGAAAAATATTATTATAATTAGTACAATAATACAATATTTTTAAATATGTTTTATATATACTGTTTAAGTTTTATCATTAGTATCTATTATCATTATTATATTAATTAGCGTTCCTAATTATATTTCCCTCTTTAATTTTTCTTTTCATTTTATTATTATTATTACTGTAATTATTTAATAAAATATAATTAAGAATGCTAATTAATATTCTATACTGATTCTATCTTTATAATAAAATATAAGTGAAATTTTTTCTAATATTAATAGTATATATATTTTTACTACTTATTGATATTAAATAAAAAATAAATACTATGTAAATAAATATACGTATGTATTTTTTATTTAGTGTACATTTATATAATATATATATATATATATACTAATATTTTGATTAAGATCTACATAACATCTTTTTATATTATTATGTTATTTTTTAATGAATTTTAATTAAAGCTACTATTATATATTTTCACTAAAGCTTTTATATGCTTTTATTATAATATTAATAATTGAATCTATTATTGTATTTAATAATGTATTTTATAAAAAATTTTATATAATTCGTTGATATAAAAAAGATTCTATTAAACTTTACCATTATGATTATGTCGTGAATTTATTTTCTTTATTTTTTTTTTTTTTTTTTTTTTTTTTTTTTTTTTTTTTTTTTTTTTAATTATATTTTGTTTTATTTATTTTTATATTCATTTTTTATAGATGTATTTGTTTATTAGTATTATTATTAATAATTGAGAATGATTATTTAGGCAATAAAAAAAAAGAATAAGTAATATTGATATGATTAATATAACATTTATAAATGTTATATTTTTTTTTTAATTATTAATTAAAATTTAAATTATAAATAAAAAACAAAACAAAATAAATAAATAGAAAAACAAAAACAAAACAAAATAAAAATAAAAATATATATATGACTGAACTATTAATATTTAAAGTATTCGCTATGGTATATTTTTATATAAAATATTAGTATCATTATTTATTAATTTATTAAATATGGTATTATATAATATTATATTTCAATTTGTAGGTACTGAATTTATATTTATAATATTGTTAATATATAATTTATATATATAATTTTTAGATATAGTGAATATAAAAATCCATTATTTTAAAAAGTATATTTATATTTTATATATATATATATATTTAATATTTATTGTTATATACTGAATTTTTAATTATTTTTATTGTCTTTAAAAATTATTTTATAAATATTTTATTATTTTATTATTATTATTATCACTATTATTATTATTATCATGTTTAAAAATTATTTATATATAATGTTAGTTATTACTGTTAATTTTTATAAAGTTCATTATTGTAAACATAATTATTTTTTTTTTCAAACTATATTTTGATTTTGATTTAATTAATATGAGATAATATTATATTAATGAAGATATGTATTATTTTTTAATTATTTCTTTTTTTATATATATATAACCTTTTAATTATTATTATTATTTTTTATTTTTTTTATTTTTTATATAATATTTATGTAATGTATATAAAACTTGAAAATATAATTATACTTTTATTACAAATTAAAATATATAAAACCCAAAGAAATATATATATATTTAAAATAAAAAAAAAGAGTACTATAAAATAATAATTTATATATAAACTGTATAATTTAGATATAACAAAATAAAAATGAAACAAAAAATTACAATAATAATTATAAATTATAGAAAAAAAAATAAAAAAATAATGAAATAAAAAAAAATAAATATTGAATATAAACTATACCTTGTCATTATTTCTGGAATTTGAATTAATTGATTTTCCTGATATTGAAGATCTAATAGGATTTTGTAATAATTGATCTATGATTTCCTCTTTATTATTTGGTATTTTTTCCTTCAATATTGATTCTATTGAAAAATCTGTATCCCACATTTCTAGTAATTTTTTTATTACACTAATTTGGTAATTATGTCTTGAACGTTTTGCCATTTCATTGACATTACGAGTTTTCCACCATGAAGTTTCTGGTTCACGTATAATAATTTTATAATTGTATTTTTTACCTGTCTCTATGATTGGTTTTACACTCCAACGTTTGACGTGATTATCATCAACTATAATTCTTAAAATTCCTTTACGACAAGATTCTTCACATTGTTGTTGATTAAATTTTAAAGCTTCATTCAATTTTGATTTATCAAAGCGAAAGATATTTCTTTTATTAGTAAAAAAATCATCAGAAGAATGGATAATACCTGCCCCATTATCTAAAATTGATTTTGCTAAAGTAGTTTTACCTGAACCAGGCAAACCACGTAAAATATATAATTCTTTTTCGTACGTTTTTTTAACAGGTTTTGCCATTTTTTATCTATATTTTTTAAATATTTTTATTAAATTAATATCTATATATATATAATATAGTTATAAAAATTATACCATTAGATTAAATTATATTTTTTAAAAAAACTATACTATTAGATTAAACTATATTTTAAACTTCAAGTAAAGTAATTAAAATTTGAATATATTACTACTTATAATTATTATAATATTAAATGAAAAATATAATAAAATACAATAATATTAAATAAAAATAAATATATTCTATAGTTTATTTTAGTATATATATCAAAAATTTGTTATATTATTTATTAATAATAACAAAATTTTATTGATCAGTAAATTAAAATAAATATTTTTTATTATTATTTTTAATTATTTTATTATATTTAAGATAAGGATGAATGTATTATATTTTATAATATTTAATCTTTTTATATAGTAAATAAATTTTATTTATAGATATTATAAATAATTATTTTTTTACCTTCAATTTTCTTATAAATATAATCAAAGCTGAAATAAAAGAAAAAAAAAAAATCTATATTTATTATAATAGAAATATATTATAATAAATAGTAAAAAATAATTATTTATTAATATTATTTTATTTTAATTATTCATTTAATAATTTCTAATACTAAAACTTTAATATCAAATATTTGAAAAGTTCTTATTTTTATTTTATTTTATCTTTTTTTTTAAAATAAAAATAAATATATATGTTTGGAATTAATTAAATTTTTTTTGATAAAAAATAAAAAGAAATTTTCAGTAGTAAAATTTTAATATAACATAATAATTTTAATATTAATAAATAATAATAAATATTATTATTTATTATATTATTTTAAAATTTTTAAATAATATAATAATTTCAAAAATAATATTTACATAATTTTTTTATAATTTCATATTTTATTATTTTTATTTTTCAATCAAAACCAATTAACCAATAATATTGAAGATTAACAAATATTATTATATTTTATTTTTTTATTTTATTATGTATTTTTTTTTAACATTTTTGAAATTTCTTATAGTAAAACATTTTATATATAATTACCTATATGTGTATATAAGAACATATTTAAATTAAAAATTATAATATAAAATTATAAAATAAATTATTACCTTTATATATATATAATATACAATTATTACTTGAAACTATATTTGAAATTTATAACTGGACAAAAGAATTCAATCATTCTTATTGTAATTAAAAAAAAAAAAAAAAAAAAAAAAAAAAAAAAAAAAAAACTCGATAATTTATTTAATAGAAGAATTTGAAAACAATCATTATATAAATTTAAATATTATTGTATTAATATAAGAAAGTCAATAATTAGAGATGTCTAACGTAAAACCAAATATAAAAAGACAAAAGAGAGTATGTGATATTTGTAAGGTTGGAAAGCCTGTAATAAAACGTCCAAAAACCGGTCAAATGGTATGCAAGGAATGTTTTTATTTTGTTTTTGAAGAAGAAATTCATCAAACTATTATTCAAGGAAATCTTTTTAAAGAAAATGAAAGAGTTGCCATAGGTGCTAGTGGAGGAAAGGGTAAATATATATAAGTTTTAATATTTTTTAATTGAAAAAAAAAAGTTTTTTATTAATGAAAAATAATTATAATTTTACAATTATTAATTCAATAAAAAAAGATTCTACAGTTTTAGCTTATGTTATGAATTTATTAAATAAAAGACACAATTATCACCTTGATTTAGTATTATTATCAATCGATGAAGGAATTACAGGTTACAGAGATGATTCATTGGAAGTATGCATTTTTGTTATATATAATGAACTTATATATAATGAACTAATTTATTAATTATTTTCAACTTATATAATTAAAAAAAAAAATAAATTTCTTTTTCTTTTCTTTTACTCTTTAAAAAAAATATAAAATAATATTATAATTTATATTATGTTATTAATTCTATAATTGATATTTGAATATTTAATAATAGACTGTTAAACGAAATGCAAGACAATATAATTTACCTTTAAAAATTGTTTCATACAAGGAATTATATGGTTGGAGTATGGATGAAATTGTTAAAGAAGCTGGAAATAAAAATAATTGTTTGTATTGAATTTTATTATATATAACAGTATAATAATATAATAAGTATTAAAATTATTTTTATTCCATATATTAAAAAATTTTTATTATATTTATAAATATAGGTACATTTTGTGGGGTATTAAGACGTCAAGCTTTAGATAGAGGTGCAGTAATGCTAGGTGCCAAACATATTCTTACTGGTCATAACGCAGATGATATTGCTGAAACAGTATTAATGAATAGTATGATTTTTTTCATTAAGTTTAAGAATAATAATAATGATAATAATAATAATAATAATAATAATAATAATAATAATAATAATGATAATAATAATAATAATAATAATAATAATAATAATAATAATAATAATAATAATAATAATAATAATAATAATAATAAAAATAATAATAATAATAATAAATAATAATAATAATAACGATGATAATAATGATAACGATGATAATAATGATAACAATTGTAATAGTAACAGCAATTATTTTATCTTTTTAATATTAATTATTATATAATAATTATTATATTTCTTTGATTATATTTATTGATAGTATTAAGAGGCGATGTTCCAAGACTACAGCGTTGTACTTTTATAACAACAGGAAATGATAGTATGATAAAACGTTCAAAGCCATTTAAATATACCTATGAAAAAGAAATTGTGATGTATGCTCATTATAAAAAATTAGATTATTTTTCAACAGAATGTATTTATGCTCCAAATGCATTCAGAGGAAATGCTAGAGTCTTTCTTAAAGATTTAGAGAAAGTTAGATCAACAGCAATTATGGGTAAGTTAATATATTTTTCATTTTTTCTTTTTCTATATAAAAATTAATAAGTATCATGAATATAAGATGAATTTCAAAATAATATTTTTAATTATTGTTATAATTTATGTAATTATCTTAATTAATATTTATATCACAAATTTAAAAGATATTATATATTCTGGAGAATCTTATGAAAATAAATCTAGTAATACTCTTCCATCTATGAAAACATGCGAACGTTGTGGTTATATGTCAAGTAATAAAATATGTAAGGCTTGTATTCTTTTAGAAGGACTTAATAAAGGATTACCAAGGTATTTGATTAAAAAAAAAACATTAATTAATTATAATTTTTTATTTATATAAATACTTAAATATTTTTAAAATATATAAAAAATGTATATATAATTAAATTTTATTTATAATTTCATAGTCTTGGTATTAAAAAATCTGTAAGTATTAATTATTATTGATAATAAGATTAATATTAATAATAAGATAATAACAATAGTCTTAATAATAATGAATATTTATATTTTTATAATAAAGAAAAAAGCAAGATTAAATCCAAAAATTATTAAAGGTGAAAGTAAAGAAATAAAAGTAAAAAACTTCCAAGAATTAACAAAGGAAGAGAATTGTAAAATGGAATATGAAGTAGAGAACTCTAATACAAATACAATTATTAATCAAAAAGAAGCATTAATAAATTCATATGATGATATGAAAAACGGATTGCAAAATTAATAATTTTTAATTATAATGTAATGATAATTAAATAATATATATATAAATTACAAACCAAATCTAGTACTCTTGACATTTATTTATATCAAAACATATATTCATTTTATTAATATATTATTTATAGAAAAAAAATTTATTATGTAGTTTTTTAATTTATTTAACAGATAGTTTATTAATAAAGATTTAAATAATAATAATTCTTCAATATTACTATTATCAGACAAAATTTAGATGATCTTTTGATTAAGATAATATTATTAAAATATTAATTATATGAATTTTAATTTTAAGTGTATAATTTTAAATATTTTTTTTTTATTTATTTATTTAAGAATATCAATTATAAATTAAATAATTAAGGAAAATTACAGTTAAATATATTATAATAAATTAAAATGATATTGAAATTTAATGAAATCTTAAATATTATTTGGATTATTTTATTGTAATGTTGATTTATTCTAATTATCTATTATATTAAAAGATTTAATTAAGTATGAAGTAATAAATATTAAAAAAAAAAAAAAAAAAACAAAAAAAAAAAAAAAAAATAACTTTTTTTATATAAATAAATAAAATAAATAAAATATAATAAAAATATTTTTTAACTTTCTCTAAAATTCGATATTTTCTATATCCATGGATTCAGTTTGTTTTTTATTCATCTTTTGTTGTCCCTTCTTCATTAAATATCTCATTTTATAAGTATTTGAGTTACACCTATTATTATTATTTTTATAAAAAGAAAAGACATATTATTTTAGAAATTTATTACTATTATTATTATTACTATTACTATTATTATTATTATTATTATTATTATTATTATTATTATTATTATTATTATTATTATTATTATTATTATTTTATATATTTATAGTTAATTCAAAATTATTTAAACACTTACACTTGTGCCAAATCTTCATAATGCTTTACCATTGATTTATAAAGACCTCTAAAAACAGTCATGAATTCATTGGAATTTTGTTTCATATATTTAGCATGATATTTTAATAATGCACATCCCCACATCATACTAAATTGAATGCTTTTAGATTGTTCTAACATTGTTACAACTAATCGGAACATACGATCTAAATATTTTAGTGGGAAGTTCTTACTAATCAATTCAATATCACGAGATGGTATACTGTTATAAACTTTAACGGAAATTGATTGATCACCTAAACGGAAAGCCATAACTAAAGCTTTAAGATATTCTTCTCTTTCAAGAGTTTCTTGAATTGTTTCTGGAGTTATATCAATTTCTAAATCAAATGGATCAAAAAGAATTGCTTGATCTAATGAATATATAATAAGTCCTTCTGTTGTTGCAGAAGCCCAAGCTTGTCCTGTAGGAGAAAATTTTACATCTTTTACACGGAATGTTGGTCTGGTTCTTCTTAAACTTGGATCACCCTTTTTATCTACAGCAGAAGCACCTGGTAAACTTTTATCTAAACGATCTTCCAAATCGCTTTCTTCTTCAGATTCATCGTCAATGAGATCTAATGGACCTGCTTCAGTCATATTTTTACTATTTAACATTTCTAACATACCATCATAAGAAAGATTATTTGAAAGTTCAAAACGAGTTAATAATATTTTTTGAATAGTAGAATATAGACAAACATATTTGGAATTTCCTCCTGCTAAAACATTTTCACCATCAGCAGTATAACAAATACTATTAAAAGCTTTACCATATGCTGAATTCTTAGCAGTCATACGGTCAGTTGCTTTTCTACCTGCACCTAAATCATCTCTTCCTTCGATAGTACCTGTCATTTTACCATCATTAGGATTCCAAAAAGATATTTGACCATCTAAAGTACTAGCACAAATTTCTTGTCCATCTGGACGGTATGCTACTGCTAAAACATCTGAATTGTGATTGAAAGTTTCAGTAAACCTTCCTCTACCAAAAACATCCCATGTACGAACTGTTTTATCCCATGAACCAGAAACTAACATATTTCCTTCATTATTAAATGCTAATGAACTTACTGGACCTTCATGTCCACTTAATATATCTAATAATTTACCAGTTTGAACTGACCATACGTAAATTTCAAAAGTATCTAAAGAACCAGCACAAACAATTTCACCACTTGGGTCTACGGCTAAGCAATTAAATTGTACTGGTGTTGGTGAAGTAAATGTACGGAAATTTCTATAACGAATTAAATCAAAAGCTCTTACTGTACCATCTAAAGATGCTGAAAATACTACTTGACCATTTTTAGCAAATTGTACTGCACTTACTCCTGATGAATGTTCATTAAATGTTACGAAACAAAATCCTGTAACTGTACTCCATATTTTAACTTTACCATCATCACCACCAGTTGCAATATATTTACCATCCGATGAATAAGAAAGTGTATTTGTATCATAATAATGACCTTGTTGTTTAAGAACATATGTTTCAGACTGCCATTCCCAAATTAAAAGTTGGCCTAATTTTGCAGATCCAAATGCAATCCATTCACCAGTGTTATTTAATGTAACAAAATCAATTTTATTTTGAGAAATACTATTTATTTTTATTTTTATTTTTATTTTTTAATTATATATATGTTATTTTTATATATCATTATTGTATAAATAATATATTATTATGAAATATATATAATGGTAAAGCAAATAAATAACCAAATAATAAAATTTATATTAATTATTAAGTTATATATTATATATTATATAATTGAATAATTATATATATATGAAATAGCTTTATAATTACCTTAAAGTATGAATATTATTAAAATCTGGAAGTTCATATAGACCAAAAATTCCACTAGTGAAACCAACTACTAATAAATTATTTTGAATATGAAAAGAAGCACATTGTACTTTTCCTTGATTAAAGTATTCACGTTGTGTTACCCACCAACGACGATATTTACGTTTACGTTGAGTTGTTTCTATATCCATACGAGTCCTTTTTAATGCTTGTTGCATATCTTCTGGTAAATCATCATCATTTTGCATTTTCTCTGAGTCTGGATCTTTCCATATAAACATACCACCGTCTTTGCTAACAGTATAAACAGTTTCTTGGTCGCTAGAAAAAAAAGCAGCTATAACTGTATCACGATGACCACTTAATGTAATTGGAACAAAATCTTCTAATGAATGTAATGAATACATTTTTGCTGTCATATCTTTTGATGTAGTAAGGAAATACTGTGAATCTGGAGACCAAGTTATAGATATAACATCATCATAATGACCAGTGTAAGTACGATGAAGTTCAAATGGTGCGAATTCTCTTTCATACGTTGGAGTTTTCCAAACTTGAACTTGATTTCCATGTGTAACTGCTATATATTGACCATCTGGACTAAATTTAACATCTAATACTTTTTTTTTAAAATTAAAACGGTGAAGAATAATTCTTCTTACAAAGTTACAGAGTATTGCTCTTCCATCTATATAGAACATAAATTTTACATATATACGAATATTTATAAAATAATGTATTTATATTTAGTATTATATATATGTGAATAATTGTAAAATAATATATTTATATATAATAATATTATTATTTTTATTTATTTTTTATAAAATTGTAATAATTAATATACCTTCATCAATTGATAATAATAATATTCCATTTGGAGATAAAGCTATTCTTGAGATATTTTTGCGATTCTCAAAAGGTAATGTTAAAGATTTATTACTATTATAATTATAAAAAGTAATATAAATTATATTTAATAAATAAAAATTAACTATATTTAATTTTTTTCTTTCTGTATTATTATTATTATTATTATTATTATTATTATTTATATGTCATTTAAAATTTGTAATATCAATATTACTTAACAAGATCAAACACTGAAATTCTGTTTCCGACAGGACTTAATATTGAATTACCGTCCGGTGTAAAAACTAAATTTCCTTGCTTATAAACTGTACCACATAAATTTGAAAACTACATTATATATATATAAAAAAGTTAGATATTAATTGAATTAAATTTATTTAAAAAATTTCAATTTAAAATAAAATGTAAAATTATTAAATTAAATTTCATATATAATATTCAATATAATTCCATTATATAATTAAATTATATTACTTAAGATATAATTATATCAATTAATTCGTTAATTATTACATTACAATATAAATATAAAATATTAAAATTTATGAATTTGGTTATAAATATAATTACTATTTTGAAAAAATAAAAAAAAGAAAATAAAATAAATAAAATTTAGGTATCAAATTAGTTTTACCTTGAAATCTAATTTCATTGCTATAAATTAATGTATATATTGTATATTAATTACTGGATATATTTCAAATTAATCGAAATATATTAACGCTTAATAATAAAATTTTTATAAATATTGAATTATAAAATATAACTGTGGGTATTAAAATAAAAAAAAGTATATTATAATTTTAAGTGTAGTATATAAAAGTAGAATATATATATTTTATATTTTATTATAATTATTAATATGAATATATACTTTTATTAATTATAGTATTTTTAAATTTTTTTTTAAAAAAAAAAAATAAAAATAATTTTAAAAATTGTTAATAAAGTGGATTAAAAAAAACCAATCATTTTTATTAAATATTCAATTTTCCAATAAAATGAAGATTATTTAAGTGTACAATATAAAAAACTAATATAAATTAAAATAACATGATTAACATGAAATTTTACATAAAAATATGTATAAAACTTATAAATATTCAATTTTATTATTTTAATTTTATTTATTTAAAATAATAGAATAATATATATATATAAAATTAAATATTAAATAGATTATTATATTTTTATTAATAATTTTTTTAATTATATTTATTTATTTATTTATTTATTTATTTATTTATTTATTTATATATTTATTTATAAAAATTATTAATAAAATAATTATTAATTATATATATATTTATTTATAAAAATTATTAATAAAATAATTATTAATTAT
This sequence comes from Anaeromyces robustus, assembly GCA_002104895.1. Lineage (NCBI taxonomy): Eukaryota > Fungi > Neocallimastigomycota > Neocallimastigomycetes > Neocallimastigales > Neocallimastigaceae > Anaeromyces > Anaeromyces robustus. Next base: position 526 of record MCFG01000422.1, on the reverse strand, counting down.
ATATATAATTAATTTAAGATAAAATTATTTATTTAATATTAAATAATTAAATTATACATAATTAAATTTATTTTTTCATTTTATATTTTCTCTTTTTTTTTTTAAAATTTCTTATTTTATTTTTTTTTAAAGATATTTAAAAGTTTAAAGTAAAATATTAAATTAAAAGAAAAAAAAAAATAAAAGTAAAAATCTGATTAAATAAAAATATTAGATAAATAAAAAGCGTATTATAAGTAAAAGTAATATAAATATAATATATTACATTAAAAAAAATTTTTTTTTTTTTTTTAATTACAAATCTAAGTTATATATGTTCAAATTCAAATAAATATTAATTTTAATTAAATTATATTTATTTCTTGAAGTGATTAAATTAAATTAACATTAAATTTAAATATTTGTTATACACTGTTTTCTTAATAAATAATTAGTTTATATAAACAATGGATCGTCTTCAACGTTTACTAGGTTCTATGGGTGGAGCTTCCATGGCTCAACCAGGTATGGATACTCCAACTGTTGA
>MCFG01000421.1:0-56503 GCA_002104895.1 Anaeromyces robustus | reverse complement strand
ATTGGCGTATAAAAATAAACAAATGTTATTTCATCAATAAAATAATTATTTTTTATTGATATTGAATTATTATTATTCAGTATTTTTTATAAATATATTTATTAATACATTTATTAATAAAATAATCTTTTCAAAGACTATGTTATTATTTTAAAGGTTAAGTAAATCAAATATTTAATAATTAAAAAATAATTCTTATTATTAATTATCGAATGTATCCTCCTTTTGATAAATAAATAATAATTAAAATTGAATATAAATTAATAAATAACAATAGAAACAAATTATGAATATAAAATAGAAAATATAAAAAAAAAAATAGAATTTATTTCAATATAAACTATATTAAATAATTATATTTTTTTTTTCAATCAAACTAATATATATAAACAAAATTAATTATTTATAATAATCTAAAAAAAAAAATAAATAATTATATTATATATATATAAAGAATGAAAAATAATTAATGGATAATAATAAAAATTATATATTATATATATATAAAGAATGAAAAATAATTAATGGATAATAATAAAAATTATATATTATATATATATAAAGAATGAAAAATAATTAATGGATAATAATATAATGTAATACTTTATTAATATTAAAAAAAATTATTTATGTTTTATTTTATTTATTATATATATTAAAAAATATGCTTTTAAATAAACTGTAAAATTTAAAAATTTATATGATATAAAAATCTATAAAAGTTTTTATTGAATAAATAAATAATTTATATACATCATATATTTATCATACATTATATTTTTGTGTTTTTTTTTATAATTTTATGTTCTCTATAAAAAGCAAAGAAATTTTTTGTTAAAAAATTATATAATTCCAATTTATATTGGACGAGAAAACTTTCCGTTCATCTTTTATATTTAACAGAATTTTAGAATACCACACCAATTATTATTTTCAACACCCCAACTTCCATCATTATCAATATAATATTCTTTTGGGCATTTTGCAGTACAACAATTATAACCAAGTTTCTTAGACCAACATGAAGAACTATGTACAATTCCACACCATTCATTATTTTCTACACCCCATTGACCATCTGTATCAGTTAAAACAACCATATTGTTTTTCTTACAGCATTTATATCCAAGTTTAAGTGACCAACATGAACCATTTGAGGTATTATTACCTGTTCCATTACCATTACCTGTTCCACTACCATTACCATTACCATTACCATTACCATTACCTGTACCTGAAGTTGGAACTGGTTGAGTATTATTAATAGTAGTTTGAGATGGAGTTGTATTTTCTGGTGTAGATCCTGCAGAAGAAGTATCAATTTTATATCCTTTCCATTGACTTATCCAACTATTATAATCACTATTAACTGTACTACTTAACATATTAGAAGTATTAGTATTCTTTCCACGAAGGAATCTGTCAATAAATTTATTGACATCATTAACTTGAGAACCAGCAGCACTACAATGTGTATGTCCTCCAACAAAATTGAAACCAAATCTATCTTCAACACCCATAGCTTTCCATACTTCATAAGCAGCCATAGCAGAAGTATAACCTGATTTATCACCTAACCATTCATAATCTGGGTTACCTAAAGTAAAGAATGCACGTGGGGCGATCATAGCTACTAATTCGTGATGATCATATGGTAATTTTGTAGCTTTTCCATTACCAAAATTATTCTTTAAAGCTTGCATGAACCATGAATAGTTAGTATTGTCAATTTTTTCAACATTACCAATAGTATCTGAAACTCTCCATGAATTAATACCACCACCTCCGGATTCTTGAGCAATGGTTAATGCAACACGTTCATCTAAAGCACCAGCAAAGAGAGCCATTTTACCGGCATAAGAACAACCAGTAACACCAATGTGTGATATATCAGCGTGAATTTGATCCTTTACTTGTTCAAGACCATCAATAAGACGAGAAACACCCCATGACCAAGCAATATAATCACCAGCTTGTTTTAAATTTGGGTACATTTTATAAAATTGTGCATTTGTATCTTTTTGACCATTCATTGAATATTTAGCACATTGATCATGATTAAATGGTACTTGAATAAAACCACTAAATTGACTAGCACTAAGAGAACCAGTACCACTATTCATACCAATAATAATTGGAAATGGACCATTACCACTTGGAACATTAAGTTTAGAGGTAAGTGTAGCTGATCCATTATTATCATTAATAACAACAGTTAAAGTACCTCCTGAATATGTTGCTTTTACATTTTGTGGAGGTGCTGGTTTTTTACCAAGTTCATAATTTTCAATTTCAGCTTTAATTTCATTACGTCTACATTCCCAGTCAGCTAAAGTTTTAACACGTCCACTACCATTTGACCATTCAAATGGATCTGGTAATTTTTGAACAGTTGGACATTGTCCTGGATTTGGTAATTGTGGTGGATTACATGATGAACCAGTATTTTCTTTTGAATATACTAATGGAACATCAGCTACAACAGTTTTATAAAGTGTAGCAATAATTAAACCTATACTTGTTACTGAAAATTTCATTTTATTCTTTTTATTGAAATTCTTATATACAATTTTTTTTATTATTTATTATTTACAATATACTCAATATATTTTATAAATAACTAAAAAAAATATATATATATATATAAATTATTCCAATATATAAAAAAAATTTTATAAAAATATATATATGTATATAAAAAACTAATCTATGTATAACTAACTCTATATATATACAATTTTTTTTTAATTTGGAAATGAGAAAAAAAAATTTTTTTACGGTTAATTTCTCTTTATATACTCTTTTTTTTTTTTTTTTATTTTGTCAAATATATATTATATTGTATAGCATTTACCATTAATTTTAATATATATTAAATTAATTATTTAGTAATAAGCATTAAAATCACATGATAAGTCTATAAAAAAAAAAAAAAAAAAAAAAGTAATAAGCATTCATGCATTTTATAAATATTTAAAATTAAATATATCATTTATAAAAAATTTTATTCTTTATATTTTATACACAAAAGTACAATGTAGCGGAAACTTTTATTTTATATTGTTCAAAAAACGGATTTTTCAAAAAATATTTAATTAAAATAAATTATAAAATGAATATAATGAATATATTATTCTTATAATATAATATAAGTATATAATATATTATAAAATATTTAATTAACCAATTAATTATTATAAAAAGAAATATTATGTTTATATATTAATATAAATATAAAAAATATTAATAAATAAACTTTTTACTAATAATATATTATTTATGAATTTTGTAATAATTATTTTATTGTTTAAATATTAAAATTAAAGTTTAGTAAATTATTTTTTTTTATAAAAAACCTTTCAATAAGGAAATTATTATTATTGATACAATTATTATTTTAAACTTTATTTTATATATTTTTAATATATTTGATCACGTGGATCAACGTAATAAAAAATTTATTAAGACACTTTTTAATAAGAAGATAAATAAAATATTATATATAAATATATAACAAATTATTAAAAAGAAACATTTTTTTTTTTTAATTTTAATTATTGTTGAATAATGTTATGCAATTATTATATAATAATAATTACATTGTAATATTTATTAATAATATGATTAATAATATTATATATAATTGTTATATTAATTCTATTTTAATATAATTTAATTGTTAATATAAAAAAATTTGACATAAGAAGAATGACTCAAAATTAAGAATTAACAATATTTTAAAAAAAACACAGTGAATTAATCAACAATAAGAATTAACAATGTTTAAAAAACACAGTGAATTAATCAACAATAAAGTTAAAATAAAGTATTTTTATTCCTTGATCAAAGAAAAATGAATACAAGTTTTTTTTTTTTTATTCTTTCTTGATTAAAGAAAGATGAAAATAAATTTTATTTATTACTAATTAAATCATTGTATATTATATTGATTTAATGATTAGTGATGATTTATATTGATTTAATGATTAGTGATGATATATATTATTTTAATTATACTACTTCATATTTAAGTATTACAAATAAAAATACTATAATTAAATACTATTTTTATATATGGTATATTTTACTTTATTTTCTGTTATTTATTATATATAATTATAATTTATTATCAAACATTTATTAATATTAATATTACATATAACTAATACTTTTTATTATAACCATCTTTCATATTTAGAAACTATATTCAAACAGTTAAGATGTATTTAAAGATATAAAATTTATATTCTAAGACATTTTTTTTTAATGTATTATTTTGGTTTTAAATTATTGTAATATTTTTTTGTAATAATAAATTAAAATAAAAATAATAAATTATAATTAAAAAAAAAAAAAAAAAAAACATATTCCTTTTTTTTTTTTTTTTTTTTTTTTTTTTTTTGGCAATAAAATAATGAAAATTTTATTTAAATTTAATTTAAAAAGTACATGTTATAAAGTAATTGTACATATTAAAACTTAATCTAATAAAGAATAATAATTTATTATTTAATAGATAGTAATAATTTATAATTACTTCATATGGTATAGTGTATATTATTAAATTAAATCAAGTTGGAAAGTTATTATCATTATTAGATGCGTGTGACCTACTGTCTTGTCCTACTGAATTGTCAGCTTCGACGCTCTTGGTTAGATTGTTGGGATACCTATTGAATAAAGACCAGATCTGGCCACTAACAGTAGGCATAATTCTAAGTAAAAGTGCGGATGTACGTACCAAAAGTGGAACATCCGAAAAGGTGCTAGGTTTAAGTTGCGCCTTACAAAGACTGTTCCACTCCTCTTTCCCCAAGTTATAATGATTAACTCTTCCACCAAGAAGGAAAACATATTCCTAAATTATATATAATAATAAAAAATAAATATAAAAAATTATATATTTATTAATGATAATAAATATATAATTTTTTATATTTATTAATATAATATATTAATTGTTTATATTAATATATTATATTAAAAAAATAAAATGAAACAAAAAAGAATGTCACAATGATTTTGTGTAACCATACAATTCATTTACATAATATAAAATTGTATACAATGCTTTAATGTATACATTATTAATGTAAACCAAACTTTAAAAAAAAAACAAAGTTATTATTTTTTTAATATTTTTTACATTATTCCGATTATTAATATCCTTTAATTAATTATATAAATTATAGATATTACTACTTTTTTTTTTTCATTATTTAGAATATGAAAATATATGAATAAAAAGATGTTATATATTTATGTTTTTTTCTTTATAAGTAGTTTATAGATTTTTTTAATTTTATTAATATTTTATAATTTTTATTAGTTTGAATTATTATTTATTAAAAAACAATATAATAGACTAATTAATATTGCCATTATCTGCCCCTAATGTTAAATACAATAAACAAACAAACAAACAAATAAATAAATAAATAAATAAATAAATAAATAAATAAATAAATAAATAAATAAATAAATAAATTAATAAATAAATAAATATATATATATATATATAAATATAAGCGAAAATATCTCTATATAAATCATAGGAAATGTTTAATGTTTTATTTTTAATATTTTTTTTAATATATAATATGATATAATAATAAAATAATAAATAATAGTTTTTCTATATTTTTTTTAATATATAATATGATATAATAATAAATAATAGTTTTTCTATATTTTTTTTTTAAAAATTTAAAATAAATTTAAAATTGGATGAATTTTATTTTAAATTATTTATTTTAAATAAATTTTTAATGGAATTTATTTCAATTAAATTTATTTGAACATTTATATAATACATTATAAAGTAAAAACTTATTATAGGAATCAAAAAAATATAATAGATAATTATTATATGTATTTTTTTTTTTTTTAAAAAAAAAGGATAGAAGAATAGGAGATTATATATAAATTTTTTAAAATTTATTAGAATTCATTTTTTATAATAAAAAATATATAATAAGTTTTATTTTATTTTGTTTTATTTTTATATTTTTTATTTTATTTTATTAATTTTTTTTTTGAATTAGTTTTCTTTTTCATTTCTTTTTCTTTTTCGTATTTTATCATTTCCTTTTCCATTTAATATTTCTTTTATATTTAGATTTTATTAGTAAAAAAAAAAAAAAAATTTGTAATCAAATAGAATTCATATAAACTCATTTATAAAGAAATATTTGATATATAAATATAATAAAATATATAATAAAATATAAATATAATTATAATTATGGATCCCATTAATAGTATACAAATTATTTCAAATGAAAATTCAATCATAAATTCAACTAATTATACAAATGAAAATGAATCACAAAATTTATTAAATGTATATTCAAATAATTCTTTAAATCCAAATACAATCCAAAGGGCAGCTTCTCCAATTCATTCTCCTATAATAAATAATAATTTGTCTTGTCCTTCTCCAAATATAATGAGTGATTCATCATCAAGAATTATTGATAATGTTATACCAACATATTCATCTGGAATAATTAATTCAAATATAAACAATTCAATATCAACATTGTCGCCTGGTGTTATTAGTCCAAATATAAATGATCCAATGACGACAATATCACCTGGAGTAATAAGTTCAAATATGAATAATCAAATATCTACAGTATCAGCTAGAATTGCTAGTCCTAATTTAAGCAATCCTATAACTACATTATCACCAGCAGTTCTTAGCCCAAATATAAACAATCAAGTTACATCATTATCACCAGGTTTAATTAGTCCAAATATAAATAGTACAATATCAACATTACCTCCTAGAATTGTTAATTCTAATATAAATAATCCTATGACTTCATTGTCTCCAGGAATTGTCAGTCCAAATATCAACAATCCAATAAATACTTTATCACCTGGAATAATTAGTCCAAACATTAATAATCCAATTACTACAATATCATCAGGAGTTATTAATCCCATTTCAACAATTTCAACTGAAATTTTTAGTCCAAATATAAACAATTCAGTTAATTCAAATGTATATAATAATAATAATAATAATAATAATAATAGTAATGATAGTAATTACCCTAATAGCTATTCTTTAAAAAATGGTAAGCTACTCTAATATAATATTATTACTATATTTTTTTTTTAAAATTTTGAAAATATTTATTGAAATTAAAATAAATTATTGAATATTAAAATATATTAAATTAAATTTATTTTTATAAATCAATAATAATAAATAATAAATAATAAATAATGAATAATAAATACAATGAAAACAATAAATACAATGAAAACAATAAATATATGTGTTTATTAGAAAATAAAAAACAAACTATTATGGAAGGAAAATTAAAAAAGAACAAAAAAGGAAAGGATGAAATTCAAGAATTCGTAGATGATTTTTTAATGGATGCTTTTTTAACTTCAAAAGAAATTGAATTAGAACATCATAAAGATCTTTTTACAGCACCTGCCTTTGATTCCGAAAATAATTTTGACCAATTTAATGTATCAAATTTACATTTATTTAAGAAACAGAATAATGTGGATGGAGGAAATAATAGAAATTTAATTTCTAATAAAAAAAGTGATTCAAATTCAATTCTATTACCTAAAATTAAATCTACATCATCAACATTTAATAATCATTTATCAACTAGTCCTGCTGCATTTGAAATATCAAATTCTTTATCACCATTAAATCAATCCAGTAAAAGTCCAAATAATAATAAATATTTATCTACAGTATCACAAACCTTAAATAATAGAATGCTTTCACCATTAGAAGATGAAAAGGTATATATATAAATATAAGTCAAAATACTGATAAATATATTATCATTTAATTATTAATATGATAAATAACTATTATTATTAATATTAAATATTAAATATTAAATAATAAATATTATTATTATTATTATTATTATTATTATTATTATTATTATTACCCTTTCTTTTATATATTAATTTAATATTATTAGAATCTTGTTTTATCTCCTATGGGTATTAATGCTGCTATGTTTTTAGCTACAAATTCTATGAATTCTCGCGCATATTCTTCTAATAAGAAAAGACCATCTATATCATCAATCCCAAATAATTCACCTCAACCTTCAATTAATTCACCTTATAATACTACACCTATACCCACAATTAATTCTAATAATAATTTTTCTACTGATTCTATTACTATCTCTAGTATGGATAATAATAGTGCGATATCATATAATCCTGAAATTAATATAAATATAGATTCCTCTGATAATAATAATAATATGAATATAGATATGAATATGAATATGAATATGAACGCATCATTACTTAATCCTAATAATCAAAACTCACAGCCCACAAGCCCGTTTATTGACGGTACAACAGTTAATCAAAAACGTAGAAATAGTTCAATATATCCAGTACCTCCGATAAGTGAAAAAATTACACATACTCGATCACGATCACTAACACAAATACAAACTCTACCTCCACCAAAACTTCAAATTTCATTAGATACACAGGAACCATTATCTCCAAATAAATCATTTTCTTATCCAAATTTATTATCACCTGATGTAAATAAATTAACGACTCCATTACTTTCACCTCATTTAAAACCAACTACACAATCTTTATCTTTATCACCTAATAATAGATCTTTTTCTTATCCAAATTTATTATCACCTGATATGAATAAATTAACTACTCCATTACTTTCTCCTCATTTAAAACCAACTACACAATCTTTATCTTTATCACCTAATAATAAATCATTTTCCTATCCAAGTTTATTGTCACCAGATATTAATAAAGTTAATTCTCCATTACTTTCACCTCAGTTAAATTCAACTAATCATATCAGTAGTTATTCTCCACCTATGTCTACATTAAATATTATTAATTCACCGAATATAAGTAATGATGGTAGTCTTAGCCCACACCCAGACATATTAATAAATGATGCAAATCTTGTATCTAGTCCTCGAGGTGATTTATTGTTATTTAATATGGATGGACATGCATCACCTGTTTCAGATATAACATCTGATATTGAGAATGAAACAAGAATTCTTAATTCAGTTTTATTAAAAGAGTATAATGAATATATTCCAAATTCTACCCAAAATACTTTAGATACCAAAAAGACACCATCTATAATAGTAACTCCCTCTACTTCAAATAATATTATAGATTCAAATAGAAATACTATAGTTTTCCCAGCTAAAGAAAATATTAGTTATGAATCTAATTTATTAGGGCAACCTTTATTATCAGGTAATTCAACAAAAATATCTTTTTCTATTAATAATAATAATAATAATAATAATAAATAATAATAATAAATAAATAAATAAATAAATAAATAAATAAATAAATAAATAAATAAATAAATAAATAAATAAATAATAATAATAATAATAATAATAATAATAATAAATAATAATAATAAATAATAATAATAATAATAATAATAATAATAATAATAAATAATAATAATAATAATAATAATAATAATAATAATAATAATAATAATAATAAATAATAATAATAATAATAATAATAAATAATAAATAATAATAATAATAATAATAATAATACTAATACTAATAACAATTATAACATTTTTGATAATTTTAATAATAATAATACTGAAAATTTCATAATAAATTCAGAATCAGAATCTCTGTTCTTAAGAAAAAGAACATCTCAAAATATAGATAATGAAAAATCAAAGAGAAGAAAAGTAAAGAAAAATGTTAATGATCAAAATATTGAATTGATTTCACCTGATAATCTTTTAAATCATGATAATATTAATTATAATGATCCGTTAAAAGAAGAAGAATATAATATTAATAATGAAATGAGCAATAAACAAACTAAATCTAAAAAATCAACTAAACGTAAAAGTACAAAAGAGAAGAAGATAAGGACAAATAAAAAACAAAAAACCGATAATAATAAAGATGAAAATGAAAATACTTATAGTAGTTCTAATATTGATTCTTCAATTAGTAATAATGATTATAATAATGTAAATGATGATGATGAAAATTCAAAAAATACCAAAGATAATGATGAAAAATCCACAAATACACATAATGGAAGAGTAATAAAACATCCGAGAATTTTTGAATGTAAATTTGAAGGATGTAATAAAGCTTTTACAAAAGCTCATAATCTTCGTTCTCATGAACGATCTCATATGAATAATAGACCATATGGTTGTAAATATTGTGAGAAAAGATTTGTTAGACAATATGATTTATTAAGACATGAAAGAATTCATACAGGATTTAAACCATATGTTTGTAAAAAATGTTTTGCAGCATTTAGTCGTAATGATGCTTATAATAAACATATTCGAAGTTGCCTTAAAAAAGAATAATTTTATATTATTGATAGAATAATTTTTTTTTTTTTTTAAAACGAAAAAATCCATAAATATATAAAAAGAAAATTATATTATTATATTATATTAATGATAAGAATAATAATATATAGATATTATTTATGATTTTAACTTTAATAATAATACAATACTATTTTTTTGCTAAATATATTAAACTTATGAATACCTAATATTATTAATACTCTTATAATTATTAAATACTTATATTAATATTAATATGTATTAATATTATATACATATACTATTAATATATTATACTCATTAATTATTCATTTCAAATATCTTAATTAAATTAATACTCACTAATACTTTTTTTTATTTTACTCTAATTTAACAAAATATTAATAATAATATAATATAATAACAATAATTGATAAATAATAATATAAAAATATTATTTGTAATTGTTATTATTATTATTATTTTTTTAATTTTTTTTTTTTTTTTTTTTTTTTTGATTCATTAAAATATTAATATATTATTATATTTAATTATATACTTATATAATAAATAATGTAATATATAATATATAAAATAAATATAAATAAAGTATACTTTAATATAATTAAATTAGCCCAATGTTGATTTATTGTCTTTTATATCAAAGACAAAAAATTGATTTGATAATGTGTTTTTTTTTCCTTTTTTTTCCTTATTTTTTATTTTTTTTTTTATTTTTTATTTTTTATTTTTTTTTCTTTTTAATTAATAGAAAACTAATATCCAATATTTAATTTCTTTTTTTTTTTTTATTACCAATTTTTTAATTTTTTGTTTTATAAATTATAAATAAAATTAATATTAAAAAAAAAATATTATAATAATATAAAATAATTAATGTGGCTTATATAATAATAACTTTTATAATAAATCTTTTTTTATATGTTTTTATAAAATTTAATACTAAATAAAATTAGTATATTATATTTTACATTATTTTTTTAAATTATGTTACAGTTATAAATATAGCATTTTTAAAGTGTTTAATATAACTATTAATAATATATAAATAAATTTAATATATTAAATTATTTTCGTATAAATTTTTTAAATTTGGAGGAAAATTTATTATAAATGAAAATAATAAATTATATATAAATATATATATATATATTTATAATATGAAATAATGTTTTAAAAAAACTATGACGTATTTATAAGGTATTATTGTAAATGGGAAAAACTTTTATAAAATATGTTAATTACAAAAACTAATTATACAAATAAAAATTTTTATATGTATAATATATTTTATTTTTTTATCATTATAAAATATATATTTTTCTGTTTCTATTGTTTTTACTTCTTTATATAAATTATATATATATAAATATATTTAAATATATATATATGATATATAACTTTTATTATTATTATTATTTTTTCAATACAATAATCATTGTAATTACTTATTTATTTATATATATATTTATTGATATATAATATGATAATTTAAAATGAATAAATGAATAAATGAATAAATATGAATAAATATATAGATCAATGTATAAATAATATAAAAATTAAACTATTTTATTTTAATTATATATTAAGTTTTAACAGTTTTTGATAATATCAATAATTATTGCTTAACATTTTATTAATTAGTATTCTATTTATAATAATTAATAAAGAAAGAAATATTAATGAAACTTTAAATAAAATATTCAAATTAATATTTGAGAAAAATATAATACATATTTATTTCATAATTTAATATTAGATGTATATTAATAATTTATTATTAATATATTTCTAAAAATTATATTAAATTTGTTCTATATTTTATTTAATTTTTTTCTGAAAGTTTCGATTTATTATTTATTTTAAATAATAATGAAGTTTTTTTTTCCATTATTAAATGTTATCATTTTTATTTATAAAAATGATAACATTTAATAAAGAAAGAAAACTATAATATAAATAAAACTTTTTTTTATTTTATTTTATAAAATGATGAATGATCTTTTATGTATTGATTTTTTTCTTACTTATTGTATTTACTAGAAAAATTAATAATATATTTCATTTTTATACATATAGAGAATATGAATTTTATTATACATAAAGTTTATATTAAAATATATACAGTATGGGAGTTTTTTAAAACTAAAATTGAAAATAAACGAAATCAAAAAATGAGCTTGTAAAAAATAATGTTAACTTTATCTATTTTTTGTTTAAAGTAGAACATATTATAAATTATAATTACTTTTATTATTATATACTTTAATAATTTTTAATTTTTATTATATTACGATCAAATTTTATAATAATTTTTAATTTTTATTATATTACGATCAAATTTTATTAGTCATTTAACTAAAAGTAAAAATATATAATTAATTTTTAATATATTAAAATCAAATTATTATATTTTAAAGTTTCAACTTATTGGGAATAATTCAATATTATAATCTCCCCAAGATGAAAAATAATCTATATTATCATAAGCCATTTTAGTGATATTTAAAAAGGAATAAATTTATAATAATATTTATATGGTATTGGAGTAAAAGCCTTTTTTTCGATTATTTCGATTTTTTCGATTATTTTATTATTGATTTTTATTATTGATTTTTATTATAAAATAATAAAATGAAATTTTTTTAAAATTTTTTTTTTTTTTTTATAATTAATTATTTTAATCAATAATAATATAGATGAATACTTTTATTTTGGAAATATAATTAAATTTAGTTACTGGGTAATTAAAAGTTTGTGTATTAATTAAAAAATGTAAACAATTTTTATTTAACATAAATCAACTAATAATTATTGATATATTTTTAATTCTTATAATAGAAAGAACCATATAATTAAGCCATTTCAAGATAATAAATGACTATATATATATAATTATATAATATTTCGGTCTGTTTCCCTTTCATAGACAGTGATATATAGTTATAAAAAAAATAATATATTAAATGAAATTTAACTTATCTCCTCTTTTTATTTGTAGAATATAATTATAAAATATTTTTCTTTTACTAAAATAAAATATATTAAATTATAAAGTTAATGTACTGTATAGAAGATATTTATTAAATAAATAAACAAATAAAATAAATGAATAAATTAAAATTATAATATTAATTCAATATAAATTATATACTGTACAGAAAATCTAATTAATTATTATTATAATAATTAGTATCCATATTTTTTTTTTTTAAAAGTTAAGTGACTAATTAATTAATTAATAAATTTTCTTTTCATTTACGGATACTTTTACGTAAAAATGTAAAAGCATTTCTTTTTGTTTAATATATACTTAGAACATATTAAAATTAGGATGTAATATATTATATTAAAATATATATTAAAATAGAATATATTTATAACATATATTTTATATATTTTAGTAATAATTTAAAATCAACTTCAATGATTAACATTATCACTTCTTTTTAAAAAGTAATTATGTTTATCATTGAAATTGTTTAGAAATTTTTTTTTTATTTTATTTTTTTTAATTACTTCTAAAAGTTTCAAAAAACTTAAAGGAAGAAAAAAGAATAATTAATAAAGTTTCATATGACTTTTAGAAAAAAAAATACATATATAATAATACATTTGATGGTGTAAAAAATATAAGATAAGTAATTTTTATAGAACTATGATTTATAATTTTTTTAGAACTATGATTTTATTACTTAATATTTATTTATAAAAAATATATATATAAATTTTAATATTAAAATTTATTTATAAAAAGAATATATAAACTTTAATATTAAAATTTATTAAAAAAAAAAGTTTAAATCGTATTAAAAGTGTTTTTTTGATTCTATTGTTAAAAAAAATATATATTTTAATAACAAATAATGATATATATATATTTTAATTAAATAGATTTTATTTTATTTTATTTTATTTTTTTTTTAAAAAAGATATTTTTAATATTCATTAATTTGGATAAATATAAAGTTTAATTAAAATCATTAATTGTTCCATTAATATTCCTTCTATATATATTTTAAAAAAATATAATTATATAATTATAATATATAAATAATTATTACAATTCTATTACTATATCCTAAAGTCAGTCATAATTATAATTTTGTTATAAATTTTTAAGTAAATATTTAATTTATAATAATTTTATATAATTAAATTTCAAGATTATTTATATTAAAATGATATAATACTTAATTTATAATTATATTTGTCAAAAATATAAAAGTCACTCAAAATATTCTCAAAAAAAAAAAAAAAAATTGAATAACGAAAAAAAAAAAAATAAAAATAAAAAAAATAAATAAAAATAAAAACGTATATTATTAATAATAAATTAACGATTATAGAAAGTAATTATCTTTTTATAAAAAATATGTATGTATATTATTTATAATTAGAATGCTATGTTATCATTTTTTTTTATATATATATTTTTAAATATTTATAAAATATAAATATGTAATATATGTAATTATATGTAATATAATCAAAAAAAAAAATAAAAAAAATAAACATTGTATTTATTTACCTTTTAAAAGTTTTGGATAAAACATTAATTATAAATAAAATTTATACTATTTAAATTTTTTAATGCATTTAACAAATCTTTCATAATAAACTTTTAAATTGGAAAACATTGAATTTTAAAACTATTATTAAACAAATTTATAAATTTGTTAATAAAATTATTTAATTGAAAAAAAATTAAAAAAAAATACAATCAAATAAATAAAATAAAAAAAATTTTTATATTTATAAATAACTTTCAAAGAACTGAAATATTATATAAAATTCAAAATATTAAATTATAATTATTTTATTTATACTTAATAATCAAAATAGATATTTAAAAAAGTTAAATCTTTTTTAATTTTTATCTTATTTTTTTGTTAGATATTTTTATTTAATCTTTTAACATTTTTTCAATAATAATAAAGATTAAAAATAAAGATAATAATAATAATAATAAAAATAATAATATAATAGTAATAATCATAATAATAATATAATAATAATATAATAAAAATTAAATGAAAGAGTTATAAATATATTATTGAAATTTATAATAAAATTGAACAAAATTATAGATTTAAATTGAATATTATATCATATAGTATATAAATTTTTAATAATAATATAAACTAAAATTTATAATATAATATATTATTATTATAATAAAGAAGATTATAAGAATATTTATACACTTAAAAAAATTCAAAGAATCTAAAACAGAAGAAATTTATAAAGTATAAAAAAAAAAAGAAATAAAAAATGTTTAACGAATCTACTTTTAAAAATTTAATTATTACTGAGCATTGGCCATCCAACAATTATTTATTAAGAGGAAGTTTTTCGACATCTTCTAATTCTTTATGTAACGAATGCCGTAGTAATAATTTCAATTCTTTATTAAATCTTCGAAATTATAGTTCACAAACTAATATAGGAACTTCTAGTGAAGGAATATCTTCTTCGAATAATAGTTTAGGATCTCAATCAGTATCATCTTCATGTTATTCAAGTCATACAAATGTTTTTGCTAGTCAAAGATCTTTGCTAGATACTATTGAAGAAGAAAAATAAAGGAAAAACATGAAGAAAAAGAAATAGCAAGTAAAAAATAAACAAAAATAAAGTAAAAAAAAAAAATTAAGAATACATTCAATATAAAAAATAATATAAAAAAAAATATATTAATATTAATATATTTTTTTTTTCTTTTTTTTTAAAAAAAAAAAAAATAAAAAATATAACTTAAATTACACATTCACACATTCAAATATTAATAAACATCATGAATATATATAAAAAAAAACAAATCCATTGAAATATTATATACTTTTTTCTTTTTTTTTTTATGTATATATATATAAATATAAAGAAAAAAGTATGAAATATTACAATGATAATACCAATATATATCAACAATCATTAATATTAATAATAATAAATATATCTTATATTATAATATTTTTTATTAATTAAACTATACGATACTATATTATACGATATTATAAATATATATTATAATATATTATATTGTATAATATAGTAATGATATCATATAATAATATATATTATATATCATATAATATAATATACTTATATAATTATTATTATAATTATTAACGTAAAAAATATAGAGAAAAAATTCATTTTTTATGTTTTATAATTTTTAAAATCTTTATCTTCTTAAAACGTGGAAACGAAATATCATAAATAAACAATAAATATATATTTTAAACCCATAATTTTAACCAAATAAAAAGTCATAAGTCTACAAATATAGAAGAAATAAAGATGAATAATATAGAGAGAAAACATAAAAAAAGAATTTGAAGATTATTAATTATATATATATATTTAACATATATAACATGAAACAAGCAAACAAATTTATATAAAAAATTAAAAAAAAAAACTCTTTTTTTTTTTTAATTATAAAATATTAAAATTATAAATTGATTAAATTATATATGCAAATTCAATTTCAAAAAAAAAAAAAAAAAGACAAAAAAAAAAAAAAGCTGTGTTATATAATTAGTAGATTTATAATAATTTTTTATAAATCACATTTAGAAGTTTACATATTTATTTATTATTTATATATGTACTTCTATAAGATATATATATATAATAAAGAAAAAAAAAAAGAAAATGAGAAAATGAGGAAATATATATATATAAATTTATAGTATATAAATTTTTTTCATAGTATATAGAATGTATATGATAAGCAATCTATAAGAGGAAGAAGAGGAAGAAGACGAAAATTGAATTAAATGGAAAAAAAAAAGTTAATATTTGTTCATATATTTATAAAATACCCATATAATATTTATATTCTTTTTACTATTTATATATAATAGTTTACTTTTTTATACTTATTTATTTTTTTAATTTTTTTGAAAATATATATATATTTTATTTATAGATTATATAATTATGAACCTTTATTAATTTTTGTTTAATTCTATTAAATAGATCAATTTTAAATATATTATAATTATATTATTTATTATTATTTATTATTATTAATGTTTTTTTTATACATATCATAAATATTGACATGATAAAAACCCATATTTAATAATATTACATTATATATCCAAAAATTAACATTGTAATTTATATTATAAGAATATATTTTTTATTTTTATAATTTTTTATTTTTTAAAAATTTTTGAAATATTAGATTAATATTATTTTTTTTTTACCCTATTATTCTTTTCTTTTCTTTTCTTTTATTTTATTTAAATAATATTTTGAAAACTTAATTTAAATCATATAGTATTTAGTATACAATCGATTTAAATATGAATAATTAAAAAAAAAATGTATAATGAATTATTTTAAATATTATATTAAATATATTAATTGTATACCTCTTTTATATATATATATTTAATAAAACAATAAAATAAAATAAAAAAAAAATAAAAAAAAAAAAAAAAAAGAAAAACTTTTGAAATAAAACATAACAAACATAATTTACTGATTAAATGAACAATATTATTTATATATGTAATTGTTACTCTTTTTTTTTAGAATAAGTATATATATTAATTAAAATATTTACAGTTTTATATAAATGAAAGAAAACAAAATATATATAAATATATATTAAGCAATCATAAAAAAATATATATATATAATAAAAAGTAAAAATATTATTTAAAAAATAGAATTAAGTAGATTATTTCGTAAGGTATGTGTCTGTATATAATTATTCCAATATTATATTAAATTATATAAAAAAGTTATTGGTATTATTAAAAAGTATTTGACCTACTATCTTGTCCTACTATGTTACCTTTAGTTTTAGTTAGTTTAGGAAACTTTTTGAATAATGATCAAATTTGATCATTATTAACAGTAGACATGAATTTATTTAATATAAGTACGGTTGTACGTATTAAAAGGAGAATGTTTAAATAAAAAGATAACTAGATTTAATTTGGATTTTTTTGTCATAATGATTTTAACTCTTTCCATTAAGAAAGAAATATTATTCTAACCAATTGGATTAAACATTTACCCCAAATGAAGAATTACTTATAAAAACTATTAAAACTACCATTTAAACTATTACTAATATTAATATTTAAATTGTTATTATTGGTATTAGAGTAGTTAGATAAAGATATGAAAGTTAAAAAAACAAAACAAAAAAAAAAAGATATTTTTTTTAATTAAATAATTGCTTTATTTATTTATTTATTTATTTATTTATTTTTTTTATTTTTATTTTTATTTTTATTTTTATTTTTTTTTTTTTTTTTTTTTATTATATATATGTAGATTATTATTATTATTATTATAATTATTTTTTTTTCTAATATTATATTATATGTTTATATGTATTATAAATTATTAAAACAATTACAATTATATGCAATTATTATTATTTATTATTGATTATTATTTATTTATTTATTTACTACACTTTTTTTTTTTTTTTTTAGATTATAAATTCATTCATTCATATATATAATACTAATTTTTATTATATATATTTCATTATTTATTATTAATTTATTTTTTTTTTTATTTTTTATTTTTTATTTTTTAATCATTTATTTAATACTTTTTATATAATTTATATATATATATATATATTTTTTTTTTTTTTTTATTATTATTATTATTGTTATTATAATTTTTTTGAAAATATTTTTTTACTCTCAAATAATTTTTTATATAAATAGAAATTGAAGTAATATAATAATAATAATAATAATAATAATAATAATAATAATAATAATAAAAAAAAAAAAAAAGAAAAGAAAAGAAATAGAATTGAAAAGAAAAATAACAAATAGATTTTTTTATTTTAACAATAATAAGATAAAAAAATAAAAAAAAAAAGGAACGAATTTTATATATAATAGAATATAAATAAAAAATTTTCATTTTTTTTTTTAACGCATATTCATTTGTTGAAATTGTTGTTGCATTTGTTGATGTTGTTGGCGTTGAGGTGGAGGTTGACGTTGTTGATGTGGTGGAGGTTGACGTTGTTGTTGTGGTGGTCTATTCGGTCTATTAGGTGATGAATTATAATGACTACCTTGACGTGGTGGTGGTGAATTTGCTTGTAAATGTTTTTGTTGATAGTATTGTTGATCTCTACTTCTATCTCCTTCTCTACTTCTATTTCTATCATAAGAATCACGACGATCATAATAATCATGACGATCATAAGAATCATGACGATCATAAGAATCATGACGATCATAAGAATCACGACGATCATAAGAATCACGACGATCATAAGAATCACGACGATCATAAGAATCTCTTGAATTTCTTGGATTTAAATTTCCTGTTGGTGAAGTTTGATAAAACTGTGAATGATTATTATTTCCTGTATTACCACCATTACCATAATGACTTTGTTGTGGAGGTGGTCTATTATAATTTTGTTGTGGTGGACGGTTATAACTACCATAATCACTTGGTGGTCTTGGTCTTGGACTATTATATTGAGATGGTCCCAATCTTGGTGAACGGTAGTTTTGTGGTGCACCATTTGGTGGTGGTCTTTGTCTTTGTGGTGCAGGTGGCATTGGTCTTCCATAGTTTCCATTTGGTGGATTTACTGAATTTGGTGAATTTGCTGGTGAATATCTTTGTTGACTTGGTGGTCTTGCTTGTTGTGGTTGAACATTTTGTCTTGGTGGAATTGGTCTTGGTTGTTGAGAATAATTTCTACTTGGTGGTGGAATTGGTTTTTGTTGAGTTTGAGGTTGTTTTTGTTCAATTGGTTGTTGTGGAGTTAAAGCTTTAGCTTGAGCTGTTTCTTCTAATTTATAAATAAAACCTCCCTTCTTCTTTTTACCAACGTAAAGATAAATTCCATTATCTGTAGTTTGTAATAATTTAATACTATTAACATGTCTTAAAACTTGAACAACTTCACCAGTTCTCCAAACAGCAACTTCTAATGAATTAGAACTAACACTTAAAACGAATTTATTTTGAACAATAATTGTTTCCTTTGGTGGACCATCAACCCAACGGATACCGTAACCACTACCAAAGTCACCATTTGGATTACCAAATCCATGTTGTAATGTAGAAATTGGTCTACCCATTACATCTACTACTCTAGATACAGCTCCAAAAGTAGCTAAGAATATACGATTATCAACATCTGGTTTCTTTTGACGATTAATTGTTGGTCCTACAGCAGCCATTAATTTTTTATTAATAGTTCCCATTGGACGAATAGTACCTTGAAGGTATTTCTTTTGTTCAGCAGAGAATGGAACTTGAACAAATTGTTGCCATCTTGGTCTTTCACTGTTACCTGGATTAGATGGTTGAGCACGAATAAAGTCAGGGTTAATTGGAACTTCAGTTACATGAGAATCATTAACAGAAACAATATTAGCTTCATTAGTGTAACCTAAGTAAATTTCACTAACTACAATACCATCATGTAAAACACTCATAACCTTTGGTGTTTCTGGTAACCAGAATGCTTTAACCTTCATGAATCTTAAGTATGGATCTTTAGCCCATTCGAAAAGAATAATATCTTGACGGAAAAGAACTGACATGTGAACAGAAGTTTCAGTTCTTTCAATAGCAAATGATAAAGCATCCTTAGTAGCAAGTATCTTTGTATAATCATTAACCCAGCTACTTAAAATAGTTCTTTCATCATCCATCTTATCGTCTTTCTTCAAATTATAAACATCATCTTCATCCTTATTACGTCCAGCATTCATAATCATTTGAGCTGACATACCAGTAGAATGCTTAATTAATTTTTTAATACTTGAAAGATTATATTGTCTAATATGATTATTTTTACCACTTAAAGCCATCATAACACCATAATCTTCTAAAATTTTAATTTGCTTAAATCTAGTATTAATAATTAATTCTACTGGAATTTGTTGTTCTTTTGGTAAACTTGTATCAATATAATACAATGCCTTTTCGGTACCAAATAATAAGTAATGTGAAAAGGAATCAGAAGTAAGAATTTCGATTTTAAAGCATGGACCAATAACAACTGGATTAACCAAACGATTTTGAGGATTACCATCTTCTTTGAATCCACCATCATTGACACTTTGTTCAATAACAGCCAATACAGATTGTGATACAATTCTTTGTTGCTATTTTTACATAAAAAACAATCAAAAAAAAAAAAAAAAAACAAACAAACAAAAAAAAATATATATTATAATTAATAAAAAGAATATTTATTAAATTATTTTATTATAGATATAAATATAAATGTAAATAAAATTAGAAAATGAATTTTTAATTTTTTAATTTGACTTACTTGAACATGTGGCTCAGAGTTTTGTTTATTTAATTGTGATGGTGGAAGTGTATTCTTAGCTTCTTCAGGTACTATTTGATCGAAGCTAGCAAATTCTTCATCATCATCAACCGGAATACCCAATTTAGATTTTTCTTTACCCATTTTAGCTTTTTGAATCATATCTGTAAGAATAGCGTCCCTTCTTAATGTTTTAGCTCTTTGTAAGAATGGATGATTAAGTAAATCTTCTGCGGATGGTCTTCTATTTGGATCTTTTGTTAAACAAATAGCAATAAATTCAACAAATAATTTACTCCAATTTTTAGGCTTTGCTAAACCTAATTCAGATGTAGGAATAAGTGTTAAAGCTCTCATTGGGTGAATATCTGATAATGGAGGATTTTTATCAGCAATTTCAATTGCTGTAATACCAATTGACCAAATATCTGCTTTTGAATTGTATGAAGCATTAACAGAAGATGGTGATTCTGGATCACACATAATAACTTCAGGAGCCATCCAGTATCTTAATATATAATAATTTTAAATAAATAAATAAATAAATAAATAAATTAATAAATAAATTAATAAATAAATAAATAAATAAATAAATTAATAAATAAATAAATAAATAAATAAATTAATAAATAAATAAATAAATAAATAAATTAATAAATAAATAAATAAATAAATAAATAAATAAATAAGTAAATAAATAAATAAATAAATAAAAAAATAAATAAATATATTTTGCTTAAATATTAAATTTACTTACGGTGTTCCAATAAATGTTCTTGCACGACCATAAGCATGTTGGAGTTTTGCTGATACACCAAAATCACCTGTTATTTATTACAATATATATATTTTTATATTAATTATTTAATATATGTATATATTTTAATATTTTAATTTTCATCCTTATATTTGTAGCTATGTTTTTTTTGTATTACTTACCCAATTTAATTTCACCTCTGTCTGTAAGGAAAAGGTTACCTGCTTTAATATCACGATGAATGATAGCATTTTTATGAATATAATCAAGACCCTTTTTAATTATATAGTAAAAAGAAACATAATAATATATAATACAATATATTGTAAAGCAATATATAAATAAAATAATATAGATAAATATAAATAATTTAAAATATATAAATAATTTAAAATATATAAATATTTAAAATATATAAATAATTAAAATATATAAATAATTAAAAATATATATTAATAAAATTATTTTTTTTTTTTAGTATTGTATTTTTTCAATTGTACCTCTATAGATTCAAACATAATTGAACAGATTTGATCTTCTGTTAATGGCTTTCTTAAATCTTTTTTTATTATATTTTATTGTTATAATTAAAATTATTTATTTATTTTATGAATATTTAATTATAAATATTTAAAATTTTAAGTTAGTTATTAGAATATTATATATTATATAAATCTATATTTTTACTTTTATATTATCAATTAATTATTAATATTAAAAACTTACTTCGATAAATAGAATCAAGAGCACCACCTCCACAAAGTTCCATACAAATCTTTAATTAATTTATTAATTTGATATTTTCATTTATTTTTAAATAATAGAAAAATACAAATTTTATTATATGAATATATTATGAAAATGATAAAAATAAAGAATAATAAACTTTATAAAAAATATAAAATAAAAAAATAAATATAAAAAAAAAAAAATACCCATAAATCAAATCCTTTTAAGAAAAGACCCATAAATTTTGTAATATTTTTATGATTACAAGATTTTAAAAATTCCATTTCCAATAAAGTTTCACGAAGTTCTTCTTCTTTTAACAATACAACCTTTACGGCTGTCATTTCATTTGTTGCTGTTAATCTTCCCTAAAATTATATAATATGATTAAAAAATGTTAACAATATTTTTTATGAAATTTTAAACATTTTTAGATTATAATTATTATTAATTTCATTATTTTTGGTTTGAGATTTACCTTATAAACATTACCGTAATTACCCTTACCAATAACTTCAATAAGTTCTACTGCTCCCTTTGGATTCGGGGTTTTTAATAATATTGGAAATTTTTTACCAAATTGTTGTATAGACATTTTTTTTAAAGTTTATGATTTATTATAATTTCTTTTTTTTTTATCTTTATTATCAATATTACTGTTATTAAAAATTGATTTATTTACTTCCTTTATTATAAAAAATACAATTAAAATAAAAAAAAATATAAAATATTTGAACCTTTTAACTATTAAATAAATGTATTAATTTTTTTTGTATTTAATATTCAGAAAAATTTATATTTAAAACTAATCAATTTTCTATTTATAGCCCAATAATTGAAACACTAAAGTATTTTCTTTTGTGTGATTAAATAATTTATTTGATTAAAATCGATAAAAAAATAAACAAACTGCATATATTAATAAATTTTAGTTTATTTATTTTTTATGTTTTTGATTATATCTTATTATAATTTCAAGCGTTTTTATTTTTATAAAAACCAAAACATATATATCTTATTATTATTTGAGTGTTTTTATTTTTACAAAAACCAATATATATATCTTTCGTTTATTATATAATAGATTTTATAAAAAATAAAGATTATATATTCCCTAGATTTTTATATATATAATAATGAAATATTAGTTAAATTATTTATGTATAAATGTAATTTTATTAAAAGTAAATAAACATACAACTATTTTTAATTATTTTAAAATATGTTTCAATATTTTTTTGTTTACTAAATAATTAAAATATATTATTATTAAGGTTTGTATAAATAATTTTGGTATTTTTATTCATATTATTATATTATTAATTTACTTATAACATTTTCCAATTAATAATAATAATAATAATAATAATAATAATAATAAATTATAATATATATACAAATATATTTTTTTATCTTTTTTTTTTTCAAAAAGTATGTATATTTTTAAAAAATTATATATATATTACCTTTTTTATATATCTATAAACAAAAAATATTTTTATTTATATATTCAATATAAATTTTTAAGGTATGATTAATATTTTATTAATTTATGATAATTTATATCATATAAATATTATACATAGTAATTTTAAAAAGGTTTTTTTTATATTATTTATTATTTTGATTATTTGTATTTAATATAATTAACTGTTTTTTTTTTTATTTATATAAAAATTATGTGGATAATTTAATTAAAAACAAGTATATTAATTATATATTCTTATTTTGTATTTTACAAATATACTGTTATTCTAATTAAATAATGAAAACAGAATAAAATAAATATAAAGAAAAAGAAGATTTCATCTATTGATGATAATTTTCTTCTTTAATCTCTTCTATTACTTGTAATAATAAAATAAATTTTAAGTGAAAACAAATTATAAAAAATTTGAACTATAAATAATTAATAAATAATATATTATAATATATATTATAATATATTACAATACTATTTGTTTTATTATATTAAATCAAAAATCAAAAAAAAAAACTTTTTTTTATATATTTGGATGATATAGAAAATAAGAATAATTTCAATATAAAAATTTAATTAATATATTATATCATATATTATCAATAATTTAATAATATAATATAATATATTATTAAATTAAATATTATAGTACTAAATAATATAATATAATATAATATAATATAATGTAATTAACACAAAATATAATAATTAATAGGATAGTATAGAATAATCGTATAAAGTATAAAAATTAAATATATATTGTTATAATATATTTTGTATTAATGAATATAAAAGATAAAATTGTAGTAAAATATAAAAGAAAATACTGAATGGATAAATTATATTTATATTTATATTTATATTTATATATAATTATTTTATTTTTTTTTTATATGCTCTATATATGCTATAAAACCGTTATATTTTTATAATAAAAATATATGGTTTTGTATTATGAAAAAATTCAATTATTTATAATTTTTATATATATTTAATTAACATTTTAATTTAAAAGAGAAAATAAAAAAGAAAAGAAATTGTATAATATTATAAAATAAGTAAATAAATAAATAAATAAATAAATTAATTAATAAATAAATAAATAAATAAATAAATAAATAAATTAATTAATTAATAAATAAATAAATAAATAAATAAATAAATAAATTAAGAATTTTTATTTTGCCAATTTTTTTAATATTTTTGTCTTTTTAATTTACATAATGCATATTTATTTTATATTTAAAATTTTATTTTTTAGCTTTTGTATATTGAAGTCCTTATAATATTATTTTATTTTATTATAATTATTATATTTTTATTATAATTTTTATAATATCTATGATATGAATTAGGAATATGAAATAAAATATATATAAATACTTTTTTTTTTTTAATTTTATTTTGTTTCTGCTTTTATTTTTGTTTTTGTTTTGTTTTTGTTTTGTTTATGTTTTTTTTTAATTATTAGTTATTTATTTACTTATTTATTTATTTATTATCTATTTATTTATTTATTTATTTATTTATTTATTTATTTAATTATTTAATTATTTAATTATTTAATTATTTAATTATTTGATTTATTTATTTATTTAATTATTTATTTATTTATTTATTTATTTATTTGATTTATTTATTTATTTATTTATTTATTTATTTATTTATTTATTTATTTATTTATTTATTTATTTACTTATTTTTTTATTTATTATTTGATATTGATTTTTTTACTCTACCTTTTTTTTTTTTTAAAGATTAAAGAATTAAATAAATTACTTAATAAAGTTTGTGCTATATTAATGATAGTTACTATATGATTTACTATTTTAATAATAAATAAAGTTTTTATTAAATATGTGATATAATATATTGTTAATAAATATTTAAACATGGATTATCTAATATATAATATATTATATAATTAATTTATTAATATTTACAAGTAATCTAATTTAAAATAGAATATATATAGAATTATATATTTTGTGTCATAAATATTAAATATTTTTTTTTTTTAATATACTGAATCATATTTAAAATTTGCAAAAATGTTAAAAGTACTAAACCCAAAAAATAATATTAAATAATGAACTGACCAATAAAAATTAAATACAATATATATATTAAAAATTTAAAATACAACTTTTCGAAATATATATTAATAGAACGAATAAAAGTAAAGTGTAATCTTATGAAGTATTATATAAAATACATATAATATAAAATACAGTTATAAAAAAAAAGTTATAATTATTTAAACATTATTATGTTATGTTTAAAAAACTAATTGCTAATCAACTTATTAATATAAAATTAATTAACTAAACCAAATAAACTAACTCATTAACTAACTAAAGTAAAAACTAATCTATACTAAACTAAACTAACTAATCAATTAAACTAACTAATTAACTGATTAATTAAATTAAATGAATAACTAGTATAAAAAATGATTAAGCAACTAAAAAAAAAATATCTAAATAATTAACAAGTAACCTACAATCTACTATCTAATTAATTAATTAATTAAATTATTTAAAATTATATATATAAATTATTTTTTCTTTATTTGATAACTAATAACAATTAAAACAACTACAACACAATAATTCATAATTTTTTCTAGTATATAATTATATATATTTTAATTAAAACTATAAAATTTTAAACGGAAAATAATAATTTTATAAATTCTTTTGTAGTTATTTATTTATTTTTATTTAATTATTTATGATTTTTTTTTTTTTAAGATGAAAGAAGAAATTATTTTTTGATTTTTTATATTATTTATATTATATAAGTAAAAAAAAAATTATTTTGGAAGACAAATATAAAAAATTAATATATAAGTAAAAAGTTATTTATTTTAATCTAAAAATATATATTTTTTATAATTAAAATTTTTAACTTTATCTATGAATAGATTTATTTTAGGATAATTAATTAGGATAATAAAATTTTATAGAAAATATTGGTATTATTAATTTTTAATAATTCATAATCTTTTAGATATGTTAAGTATTAATATTATATTAAATAAAAAAAAAAAAAAAAAACATTATATATGAATATTTAATGGTACTTTTATTACTATAATTATAATAAATATGATATTTATATTATATATATTATAAATTTTAATATTGAAAATAAATAATAAAAACTGTAGTAAAAATCAATTTAGTATTAAATAAAATAATATTAAATAAAATTTTTTTTTTCGAGTTTTAATTATAGGATAATTAACTATAAATCTATTTTTTTTTTACGATTAAGATTAAAGATTTTATGTCAAACTTTAAAATTTATTCTTTTTTATCTATTTTTAAATAGACTTTATATATTTAAAATAATAATATTAATTTTGAAATGGATTTTTAAGAATGATTAATTTAAAGAATATAAATATTTGTTAATATCTTATATTAATAATAATTAAAATATTCAATAATAAAACTAATATAATAATATTTTTATTTTTATTTTTATTTTTATTTCGATAGTAAAAATATGTTGAAAATAGGAATTATCTTTACACATGATAATTAATATAAATATTAGAATGATAGTAATTATTAATAATATAATTTAATTTCATAAGATAACTTTTTATAATTTTATTTTATATATATATATAAAAGAAATATATATATATATATTTCTTTTTTTATATTTATTATTATTATTTTTTTTTATTTTTTTTTTATTTTTTGTTTTTCTATTTTCTATTTTATTATTATTTAATATAAAGTTTCAAATTTTTTTTTAATAGAACAATACTATACAGTATTAATAAATATATATATAATACAAAATTTGCTTAGCAATTAAAAATTCATATATATATATTATATTTATATTTTACATTTATATATATTTATATCCAATATTTGTCAATATATATATCATAATTATTTTTTATCTTTTTTTTTTTTTTTTTTAGTTTTTATTTTTGGTAATATTTATATAAATATTTTTATGTGTATAAAGATAATATAGAATTTTACAATTAAAGATCAAATCATTATATATATAAAATACTTCAATCAAGCATATAAATAAAATAATATGAAATATTCTTTAGTAAAGTTTTTTATAGTTGGATTATTTTCCAATTATGTATTATCATCTTCACTATATAGAAGAGAACAAAATATTTCTGATAATGATGAAATTAATACAAATGAATCTGATTTAACATTTGATGAAAAAATTAATGATGCATTGAATCTTGATAAAGAAATAAATCAAAATGATATTGCTAATACAAATATAGAATTTAATTCTACGTCTACTTCAAATTCAATTTTCAATAATAGTCCAATTCAATCTATTCTTATTCAATTAGCAAATTCTGATACTCTTGAAGTTGATGAATTAAATAGAATAGCACATGAATTAGCTGTTAAACATGGATTACCAGAACCAATTCCAATTGGAGAATTAAAAGGATATTATAAATTTGTAATTACTGGTAGTATAAGATCAAATTTACAAAAACGAAATTTGAAAAGACATATAAAGCGTTTAAATGAGAATAAAGAAATTGTATCATGGGTTGATTTAGATAGAAAAGTAAATCTTTCCAAAAGAATGATTTCTTTATCAGATTTTAGAGATCCTTTAGCACAATCACAATGGAATATTGTAAAATTTTTTTATTAATAATTCAATTATAAAAAAAAAAAAAAAAAAAAAAAAAAAGAAAATTAAATTTCTAAATTTAGTTTTAATTTAAATTAACAGAATTGAAATATTTTTTTAATGAATGTATCATTTTTTCAATAATATATTAATATTATATATTATTCTATATATATATTTTGTTATATATGAAGTTTGGACGAAGTGATAAAACAATTAATGTTTTGAAGGTTTGGGAACAAGGTATAATATTTTATAAAATTATAAACTTATATAATTTAAAAATATATTAATTGAAATAATGAAAAATAAATATTTTATTTTTTGTAAAAGGTATTACTGGAAAAGGTGTTAAAGTTTGTGTTGTTGATGATGGTTTAAATTATCTACATCCAGATATTAAGGAAAATTATGTATATATTAATTAAAAATAAAAATTTATAAATATAATTGAAATATAAAAAAAAGAATATTTGATATATCATACATATATAAAGATTATAAATTAAAAAATTATTTTATTATAAATTTTATTCAATATATAAAAACTGAAAAACAACAACAACAATAACAACAATAAAACAAAATATAAAAAATAAGTATGCAGCAGGTTCATATGATTTTAATTCCCATAGTAATGATCCAATTCCAAAAAAAAGTGATGATCATCATGGAACAAGGTGTGCTGGTGAAATCGCTGCAGGTAAAAATGATTTTTGTGGCGTTGGTGTTGCATATAATGCTCAAGTTTCAGGTTAATAAAATATATAATAATATAATAATTTTTATATTAAAAATACATTAAGAATTAAAAATATAATTAAATAAAGTATAAAAAATAAATTTTTCTTTTTTTTTTTTTTTTTCTTTTTTTTTTTTATTTAACATGTAAAAAATATATTAATAAAAAATAATATATTATTAAATAACAATAACATTGTTAATATATAAAAAATCTATAAAACGATTGTATATTCTTAATATATATATAGGTGTAAGAATATTATCAGGAACTTTGACTGTATCAGATGAAGCAGCATCATTAAATTTTGATTATCAAAATAATCATATATATTCATGTAGTTGGGGACCAACAGATGATGGTAAAACAGTTGAAGAACCAAGTGGAATAACTAAAAGAGCATTTATTAATGGTGTAACTAATGGACGTAATGGAAAAGGAAGTATATATGTTTTTGCAACAGGAAATGGTGCTCTTAAAGGAGATAATTGGTAAATATTTCATAATAATTGTTATATAATACAAACATAATTTATTTTATAATCAAAATATTAATGTTATAAATATATATATATTTTCTTAATTTCCAATTATTTCCATTTATATATTAAATAAATAAAAATAAAAATAAAAACAAAAATAATATAATTGATGATTTTTTTTATCAATATTAAAAAGTAATTTTGATGGTTATACTAATAGTATTTATACTATTTCAATTGGAGCAATTACTCATGATGATAAAAAATCCTCCTATTCTGAAGAATGTTCAGCTCAATTAGCTGTTACATATAGTAGTGGTTCCGGAAAATATATTGTAATTAAAAATGGAAAATATTTTTTAAAAAAAAATTTTTTTTTATATATTAATTAAAATTATAATATCAAAAATATAAAAATAGTCATTAAAAATATTATATATTTTTTTATTTTAATAATTGATAAACTTTGTAAAATTCTACTAATATATTAAATTAAAAAATCCAAAATATTGTATATTTGTATATAATTAATTTATTTTAATTAATTAATTAATTAATTAATTAATTATATATATTAGTCAACTACTGATAGTACAATAAATAATTTATCATCACCAGTATGTACAAGTAATCATGGTGGAACATCAGCAGCTGCACCAATAGCAGCTGGTATTTTTGCTTTAGTTCTTTCTGTTAGGTAAAACGAAAAAAAATTTTTTTTTATTAATGTTTATAATTCTTTGTTTTTTGTTATTTATTATTATTATTTATTATTTTATATATATATATTTATATGTATATTTTTTTATGTTTTTTCATATTATTATTTATGATAAAATAAAATATTATATATTAAATTTTTAATTATAATTTTTTTTTATCAATTAAAAAAAAAATAAAATAAAAATTTTATTATAATATAAATAGGCCAGAATTACATTGGAGAGATGTTCAATATTTATGTATAGAAACTGCTATTCCAGTAGATATTGGTGATTCAGACTGGACTTCATTACCATCTGGAAAAATGTTTAATCATAAATATGGTTATGGTAAATTAGATGCTTATAAAATTGTTGAAAGAGCTAAAACATGGAAATTAGTAAATGAAGCCACTTCATTTACAACAGATAAACAATTTGAAAATGATATTATTGATGTTTTGGAAAGTAGAATATATGTTTCAGAAAGATCTATTAGAAATATGAAAAATGTAGAACAAATTACTGTTACAGTTGATATTGAACATCAATGTAGAGGTGAATTACAAGTTGAACTTATTTCACCAAATAATATTGTTTCAATTCTTGCTACTAGAAGAGTCAATGATCGTAGTAGTGAGGGTTTACGTAATTGGACTTTCATGACTGTTAAACATTGGTAAATAAATATATTATAATAATAATAATAATAATAATAAAATTTTTAATGATATATACCATTAAAAAAAAATATGAATATTAATTAAATTTTTTTTTCTTTTGAAATTATCACAATTATTATATTAATTATAAAAAAAAAAAAGGGGTGAAAACCCAGTTGGTTATTGGACTTTAAGAGTAACAGATAAAGTTAAGAATAATAATTATGGTAGATTATATAGTTGGTATATGACAATTAATGGACAATTGAAAGATGTAGTAGATAATAGAGGAAATATTATTAATTTAGGTAATTTTAAGAGAGATAGAATTGATGAAGCTCAAGCTGAAGAAATTTCAGATAAAATAGTAACACTTAATAAAAGAGAAGTTTTAATTGATGTTATTAGTCAATACAAAACTCAATTAATATTCTTTTCTATTCTTTTGTTTATATTTGCCAGTATTTATTCTGTAATATATGCCAGAAGATTAAGAATTAAAAAAACTATCGATAATACATTATTAGCAAATGAAGTTACACAAATGACTTCATATTTATCATTATAGACTATAGACTATAGATATATTTTTTATGAATACATCTATTTAATATATTTGTATATCAATATTTATTTATATAATAACAATTTAGATAATTATTATTATCATATTTAATTTATTATTATTTTTTTTTATTTCTTATACCTATTTTCAATGTAAAATTTTTGATTTTATATATATATTTATATAATATGAAAATAATAATAATAATAGGAAAAAAAAATAGAAAAATGAAATAAATAAAAAAAAAAAAAACTAAAAAAAAAAAAAATTGTAAAAAAAAATTGGAAAAAAAAAAAAAAATTGAAAAAAATAAATAAATAAATAAATAATAATAATAAAAGAAAAAAAAAATAGAAAAATGAAGTAAATGAAAAAATAAAAAAAAAATATAAAATAAGATTAATAAAATAAAAACCATTATATATATTTATATTTATAAACACAAGTTTTTATTCTATCTTTATACATTATTATATTAAATTTTTATTTTGCTACTTTTATATTTGGAAGATACAAAAAAAGAACTAAGTATAAAAAAAAAGAAAATGACGACTACATTCATGTACATAAAGATATATATATATAATTAATTAATAATAAATAATATTATATAAATATTATTTACTATTAATTAATTACTATTAAATAAATAAATAAATAAATAAATAAATAAATAAATAAATAAATAAATAATTTATAATTTAAAAATAATACAAAAATTTAATAATAATATAAAAAAAAAGTTTTTTTTTTTATAATATTATAAATTAATATTTATTAATTATATATTAATAATAAATTTAAACAATTCCATAATTATTAATTTCAAATTCTAATATATTAGATTTAATTGGAAATGTTAGGCAACTTATAAATTTTGAATTATTATTTGAACTTAAATAGGAATCACTTATTTCATCTGGAATTTCTAATAAATGTTCAGGATGTTTAGAAATTTGAATTTTAAAATTAATTAAATCTTCTTGATAAACAGAATTATCTTGGTGATAGGAATTAGTATGATCTAAAGAAAATAAGTTTTTAAAAATTAATTGATTGTTTTGAAGTCCAATATAATATTCGGTACAACTATTATTATTAAATAAAGTTGAACGATATAATGAATTTATTAGATTTTCATTTACATTTTCTAAAGTTATATCTTGATTTTCGTTATTATAATCCTTTTTATACTGTCGAGTGGTTAAAAAGAGAGTTATTTTGTATTTTTGAGACAATAATTTTAATATTTTATTTAATTGTTTATATAATAAGGAATATGATAATATATTATTATCTATTTTCTTTTTTTCAGTAATATTTCTACGACTAGCTTCCTCTTCAATATCAATATAATAAAAACTTGAGATGGAATCAATTATGATGTAAAGTAAAGTGGGGTATAAATCTTTCAGTTTTAATAATGATACAATTAATGAAAAAGTATTCGTTGGTTTTATAATGTTAAAATATTTTAAACACATTCTTATGGGTATATTAATATCGTAAACATCACTGTCTTTATTGAATAATTCTTTAATATTAATATTTGATGTATTCGAATTATCATCAGTTTCTAATAAAATCTTTAGAAATTGAAATTTTAAGATTTGAATTAAACGGTAAAAATTAAAACGTCCATCACAATCGAAAAAATATATAGTTTCACAATAAGGTTTATATTTAACAAAATATTTTTGATTAAGTACACAAAAAATTTCATTTTTATTTTCTTCATCAACTTTTTGAGATAAATTTGAGGAAGTTTGTGTTATTGTCCATTTTCCAAATTCTAAATTATCAATTAAGATTTTTGTAATAATATGAATCAATAATTCTGTTTTTCCTGTACAAGTTGAACCACAAATTTCAAAGCAACTTCCTGATTTTATTTTATTATTGGTAAAATTTATTAAATTGTCGAAAAAATTTATATTAAAAGATGAAAGATATTTGTTTTTTTTCTTTCCATTAATTAACTTTATAATAATAAAAAAAAATAATAGTGATAATAATTAATAAAAATAATAATAATAATAAATAAATAATTGTAATTATATAATATTGAGTAAATGATAATTTTATAATATTAGATATAATATTTAAATAAATATTTATATAAAAAATAAATTATTAAGTAAAATTATGTATTTATATGAATATAATGAAATAAAGACTTAATACAATATAAATAATATAATAAAAAGAAAAAAATATGATGCTCAATATACTAATGGTTATTACATCTCCTAAGGTTTCTGTTTCAATTCTATCTAATATTTTATTAATGTCATATTGCATTTTTTTATTATTTGTTTTTTTAATACATATTTTTTCAAAATAAAATATTAATTTAATATTATTTCTTTTCTTTTTTTTTTTTTTTTTTCTCTTCTTTTCTTAAAATATTTTTGTTATTAATATTAGTAATACAATTTTTTAATATTTTATATTTTATAGAATATATAATTTTATTTAATGAGTTTATTAAAAAAATATATAAAATTTTGATATATAATTCTATATCAAAATTTACCAATCAAAAAAAAAAAATTTTAATAAAATAAAAATTGTTTATGAATGTTTTAATAATAATATTTTTTTTTAAACTTATAGATTTAAATTTTAAAAAAAATTAAGATTTTAAGAAATTAAATTTATTTTAGATATATATAACGTAATTTTAAAATAGTTTCAATATAATAACAATAACAAAATGAGTAAAGATATAGAAACTCAAATTTTAAAATATGAAAAATTTGTTAATGACACTTTAAAACCAAAATTAAAAAATGAATTGGATTTAAGAGATAAAATTTATGATGAAATTTCAGAATAGTAAGTTATTATTTTTAAACATATATATACTTAATATAATACACATATCTCTATTGAATTTAAATATAATATTATTAATATTAATAATATTATTTTTTTTAAAAATAAAACATTAATTATTAATAGTTCAAAACTCAATACAAAAATTGAATTTATAAAAGAAAATAACTTGAAAAAGTTAAGAACGAAAGTGGATCTTGGCTCAAACTTTTATGTTAATGCAGAAATGTAATTCAATAATAAAATTTTATAAAAAATATTAAAAAAAATTATAAAATCATTATAATATATATTATATATTAATTGATATATTTTAATATTTAAATGGATAATACAAAATAAAATTTAAAGTGATGATACGGAATATATTTATATGAATATTGGTTATGGTTTTCATGCTCAATTAAAATTAGATGAAGCT
Organism: Anaeromyces robustus; assembly: GCA_002104895.1. Taxonomy (NCBI): domain Eukaryota; kingdom Fungi; phylum Neocallimastigomycota; class Neocallimastigomycetes; order Neocallimastigales; family Neocallimastigaceae; genus Anaeromyces; species Anaeromyces robustus. Next base: position 20,817 of record MCFG01000421.1, on the reverse strand, counting down.
CAACAATATATAGAAAAGAAAAATAAATTGTTGGAAAAGTAGATATATGTTATTATATAAAAAACAAGATATTATATTACGTTTTTTTTTTTTCATGAGATAAAAATAATTAATGGTGTAACTAATTATTTTTTTTTTTATTTTTTTATTAATATTTAAATAAAATATAATTATTTTAATAGGAAAGCTGAAAAGCATTCAGAAGAAATTGCAAAAATAAAATCTCATATAAAATTGGTAAGAAAATTATATATAGATATACTTAAATTTTATATTAAAATATTTATTATTATTATTATTATTATTATTATTATTTATTTATATATATTAACATTAATATCATGTCATATTTTACATATTTTTATTATAATAATTAAATAAATATTTAAAAATATAGGTTTTAGAAACTATACAACAAATTCTTGATTTAAATGGACAAGAGAATTCATAAAACTATCATTTATTTATTATTAGAAAGTTTATATATCAGTTATTATTACTATATTAATCAAAAAGCTTTAGAAATTGGATTATATAGTTATTTTTTCTATAAATAATGAATATTCATTTTTTATATGATTTATTAACAATTTTTAATCATAAAAATTATTAAATATTTTGAATATAATAATTCATTAAAGAATCATACCCATATTTTATTACTGTTTATAATAGATTAAAATTTATAATAATTCTATTTTAAATAATGAATTTTTATATATTAATTTTTAATCTTTTTTTTTAATTTATTAATTCTTTTAATATTTTTTTATTATATAAAATCTAACCAACCTTTTATAAACATAAATAAATTAAATAAAAAATAATGAAATAATCAATAACAAACTAAATAATAAATAAAACAATTTTATATTTCATTAAAAAAAAAAAAAAAAGATAAAGAGTCAATATTAAAATATTATTTGATATTTTAAAATTATACATTTTAAAAAATATTAATAATGATTATAATTTTGTTTAATTAAAATTATAAAAGTTTTATATATATTATAACAATCCTTATAAAAAAAAGTATTTAATAATTTATTAATGATTTGGATTAAATAATTACAATTTACAAATATATAACTATTTATATTATTATTAATATTTACTATTAAAATATAATATTAATTTATTATTTTATTTAATATTTATTTTTATATATATTAATATTCTTAATATTTTTAATATATGTTTAATATTGATCTTTATTATTAAATAAATTTTTAAAAAATGAAAATTTTATACTAACAGGAAACAATAATAATGCAGAACATTATTACATAATTTAGTTTATGATTTATTTCATTTTTATAATAATTATTTATGTTATTTATTTTATTTATGTAATTTATTATATCATTTAATTTTATTATTCGTATCAGTAACAGATTCTTTTTTTCTTTATCAGTTTTATTTTATATATTATATGTTTTCACTGTGTCACTATCAAAGTGTGTATTCTTATATATATATTTTATCTTTATTATTACACAATTATTAATTTGGTATATATTTCTTTAATTAAATAACATATATACATATATTTTATCGAAAATTATTGATTAATTAAATAAATAACAATATTCATAATTTATCTATAAATTATTGATTAATCGATTTAAAAATTGTGCAATTTTTAATACTAATATTAAATAGTTTTTTTTATTTATTAAATATAAACGTATCAAAATTGATAATGTATGCCTCTAAAATTTATTTTACAAACTAATACTTTTAAATACTATAATATTTTATTTTATTATTATTAACCATGTTGTAATGATTAAATATAATTATTATTATTATTTAAAGTTATTAGTAGTTTTAAAATTTTAAATATATTTAATATTATAATTATTTTTAGCCAATAAGAATTAAGTTTAATATATAAATATTATAGTTTTGACAATAGATTTTTAATATAATAATAATCATGAGTATATATTAAAATATATTAATATAATATAATCTAGAAAAAAAGGATTTGATAATATTATATAAAAAACATTTTATTATAAAATAAACTTTAATATTATATTCTTTAGTAATCTTTTCATTATTATTTGTTATTTAATTTATTTAATTGTTCATTTACTTTTTATACCGTTTTATTTATTATATTATTAAATTTATTAAATATTTATTTATTTAATTTTATGTTTTGGATTAATGAAATGAATTTTTAAAAAAAAACAAAAAAAAAACAAAAAAAAACAGAATTATAGAATTTAATTAATAGATTTAAAACCATATATAGATATATTAAATTAAATATTATGAAAAAATAATTATAAATTTTAAAAAATAAAAATCTTTAAAATTTATATTAATATATATTAAATTAAATTAACAAGGAGGGAAAAATAGTATCGAAAATGCAAATATAATATCAAGATATTATAACATTACAAAACTTTTTTTTTTCTTATAACAAATTTAATTATTCAATCTTTTGTCATAAAAGAATTATTGATTTCATTCTTAAAACAGAAATATTTCATTAATATTTTTTATTATTATATTCTTTAAATTTCATTTTTGAACCTTTTATTTTAATAATTATTATTTTAAAGATTTAATAATTATTAAATTGAAATTTAGGATTATAATAATATTGAAATATATACTCAAAAATTTTATTTTAAATTATTGGATTAAATTTTCATAATTTAAAATAAAAATAATATTCTTTTATATTAATATCAAGAAATGAAATATTAAAAAGAATATAATAATATACAACATTGAAAAAGGAAAGCATTTATTTAACATTTTAATAATTTAATTATAAAAAATGGTCAAAATTTATGAACCAGACTATAAAAAATTCAAAATTCCATATGAATATCTTACATACAAAAATTGGAAATCAGATCCAAATTATTTGTTTGATGATAATGATGAAGATGTATTAAAAAGAGCAGAAAAAGATTTTATATTATGGAAAAATCATATTAATGGTAAGAAATTTTTAAAAATATATAATATATATAATTATATATTAATATGTGGATATTAATATAATTATTAATTATGAATTACTAATTATTAATTTATTGTTATTACTATTACTATTATTATTATTTTTGTTTTTATTTTATTATAAATTAAATTTCATTTCAATATATTAGAATTAGCTTTTCATAATATGTATAAATGGAATAAAGACAAAAAACCAATTCCTTATCAATATTCAATATTTAAAAAAATTAGTCTCGATTTATGGGATAAAATATTAAATAATTTATCTTATGAAGATGTGAAACGTTTCAGTTTAACAAGTCGTTATTCTTACGAAATTGCTCATTCATATGCTAAAGTAAAATATCAACGAATGGTTTATTCTAAAAAACCTATTCTTTTTTATAATATTGCTAAAGCAAATCTTATTCAATCTTCATATAAATTAAATTCATTTAATTTAAATACTACTGAATTTGATATTCTTGAACTATTTCAATCATGTTTTAATAATAATAGTATTTATTATATTGATTTATTTGAAAAATTTTATAGTAAAAGAAATTCAAATAATTCATTTTCAAATTTATTAATGAATACTTATAGATATAATGCTTCAAAAAATGTAAAATTCTTTAATAAATCCACTTATCCAACTTTTTATAATACTCGTCAATTTTCTAAAATATATAATGATATTTTAAATGAATCAATTCAAGAACTTATTGCATACTATAATAATGATTATAATAGTATTTATAATAGTCTTTATTTCATGTTTAATTTGTCACGAAAAGAAGAAAATTCAAAAGACAATATTCAAATGAATTTTGATTTACCACACCGTTTATTAACCATTGAAATTGAAAATGAAGATGAAATGCTACCAGAAACAATATCAATGACTCTTCCAAATGCTAATGATATAGTTTTACCAAAAATATTTAGAACTTTTATTCATTTAATTCAAAATAGTTGTCCTTTTGTTGATGAAGGATATATTTATCAAATGTTTATACCTTCTCAATTTTGTCCAACATTAGATATTTCAATTCATGCAATTCACGATGAAAAATATTTCAAATTAATTATGCAAGGTCATATAGCAAAAGTTATTAATGAAATAAGAAATACTTACTCAAAACCAAAAGATTCTTCTACTGATACTACTGATATGGATATAGATAATGATAATAATAATACCAATAATAATATCAATGATAATAATACCAATAATGAAAATAATGAAGATAATAATAATAATAATAATAATGAAAATAATGAAGATAATAATAACAATAATGAAAATAATGAAGATAATAATAATAATAATAATAATAATAATAATAATAATAATAATAATAATAATAATAATGAAAATAATAATAATGAAAATAATAATAATAATAATAATGAAAATATAAAATGGCCATTAGATCTTTATTATGTAGATTCTCAAGAAACAGAGGAAGTAATATATAAGAAAGAACGTATAAATTGGTTTGAATGGTTACCATTTATGGGTATTCATGAAAGAACAGAACGTGAACTTCAAGCATTTATTGAAAATCATGAAAATCCTGAAAATCAAGGAAATCCAGATCAAGCTATACAAGATCAAAATCAAGCATTAGGACAACAATTTAATTTAAATATGAATGTTGCTTTTAATATTGGAGCAGTTAATGCTATTCGTGAAGAACATTTAGAACGTGAAAGAAATTTATTATCAAGAATGGTAAGAAATGCTACCATTTATATAAATATTAATTCTAAATCTAAATTTTATGGTGCTATAGGTCATTTATATAAAGGACGTTTTGAAATTATTACATCATCATTTTCAGAATTTATTAGAGCAAGAGCTTTATGGAATTTTATGAGATGGTGTGGTGGTAAACATGAAATGCTTCGTAATTATTTATGGCCAATGTTAGCTGAAAAGGAAGGTTGTTTGTATGGTTTTAGAAGAAGAGAAGTTATAAATGGAGCATGTCGAGGTTCATTAGATGATTTAGCATTTAGTATAAATAATGTTAGTTATACCAGTTTTATAGAATTTTATAGAATGTTATTTGAAATAAAATCATTAGAATATGGTTTAATATAAAGAAGTATAAGTAAAAAAAATTAAAACAAAAAAAAAAAAAAAAAAGAAAAACAGAAAAAAAAAAGAAAAAATGAAATGAAATCAATAATTTATTTCAAATCAAATTATCAATAATTTGTATTATATTATTATTTTTATTATTAAATAATTATTAATATTAATTTATATTAATTTAATTAATTTAACTTAAAGTATAATAGAAAAAGAAAATAAAAAAAAGTATTCATAATGTTTGAATAATTTTTTTTTAAATATATTTTAAGTGAAAGTTATAATAATTATAATGATAAAAATATAACATATAATACATAATACATATTTTATCCTTTATTATTTATTTTATCATATTTAAAAAAAAAAAAAAAAAAAAAAAAAAAAAAAAAAAAAATTATCATTCATTAATAATCTCATTTTTTCAAAATCTAATAGTTACTATCGGTTTATATTTTTTATTATTTTTTTAAAGATAAATAACAAATTACTATCAAAATTTCTTTTTAAAACATAATTTAATTATAATAATATAATATTAATTTTAATAATTTTCAAAAACGATGACAAAAAAACAAAACATATATATATATTTGTATATATTTGTTTTAACGTCAATTATTAAAGTGAAATAAAATTCTTTTTTTAAAAAAAAAAAAAAAAGTTTTTTTTTTTTATATATCAAAAATTTAAAAATTTATGTGTTATATTAATATTAGTATATTCTAATATAAAATATTATAAATATATATATATATATATTTACTTTATATCTTTATATATATATATTTTTATTATTATTATTTTATTTATATTTTAATAATTAATAATATCATTTGATAATGATAAAAAAGAAAAAAAAGAAAAATTCAAAATTTAGAAAAAATTGTTTTTTTTTTTTTCAATTGTTCTTATTTTTTTTTATTCTTTTTTTTATATTTTTATATTTATTTATTTTTTTTTTTTTAATATATATTATATAAAAAAGATATTAAAATAATCTATAATTATATAAAATATTTTATATTTATATAAGTTTTATATATAACTTTTTATAATTTTTTTTAATAGATAAAATTTATTCTATAAAAATTATAATTTTTTTTTTTTTAATTTTTAATTTTATTTTTTGTTAATAAAAAATGAAGTATATAAAAGAAAAGAGAAAACAAAAATATAATATGAAGATTTTTTTTTTTCTTTTTTTTTTTTTTTTTTTTTTTTTTTTTTTTTTTTTTTAATTTTTTAATTTTTTTTCTTTTTTTTTTTTCAACTGAAGATTAAAAATAATAATTATTATACTATTTTGTTTGTTGTTTAACTTATTCCCTATATAATTTTTTTTATGAATTATTTATATTATTTATTATTTTTATTATTATAACTTTTTTTTTTTTTTTTAATAATTTGTTATGTTATTTATTCTAAATATTTAATTAATAATTATTCTAATCTATTTTAAATTCGTTAAGTAAAATAAAATAATATAATATATATAAAAATTAAAATAAAATAAAATAAAAAGAAAAAGTACAATGAGAATTAAATTAGAATATTAACAAAGATAAATAAATAATTAATATATCTATATATAATAATATAATAATATAATATATATGATAATAAAGAATATATAAATAAATCTTTATTATCATTAATAATATTATATATGTTTTTATATTTATTGTAATTATTATTTATTCTTGTTTTATTCTTCAATTTTTTTTTTTCTCTTTTCTTTTTCTTTTTTTTTTTATAATTATTTTAATTTTTAATTTTTTTTTTGTTAAATTTTATATTATTATTATTGTTTATATTATATTTATATTTTAAATATTATTTTTAAATATATATTGAAACGTATTCACTAGCTTTACTATTTTGAAGACCATATTTTGAACCATAAACTTTAATTGGAATTTTACAATCAAAATATTCTACATTTGAATTTGCTATACCAGTAGAATGAATAAAGTTATTATTTTTAGAATCTATATTCATTATTTTTTCATTTGAACTAGTAATAAATTCAAAACGTAAGAACCAATTCAAATTTACTATATTAAAATAATTATAATTATTATATATGTATATAAAAAGTTTATTAATTAATATATATAAATAAATAAATATATGTATTAATTATTATTTTTTATGATTTATTTATTATTTTTTTAATTTATAATATAAATACTTTTTATTTATTTATTTATTTATTTATTTATTTATTTACCTGCATTAATGTTAAATTCTGGTGTAGCATATAATGGTATAGGTAGTTCTACAAAAATTTTTGAATTATTAAGACAGAAATCTTGTTGTTGAGCAATAATTTTTTTCGTTACTCTACCACCTTTACCCTTTGAACGAAGTGCATATGGATATTCTATTTGTTCATCTGTTTCTAAATAAGTAACTACTTGATAACATCTAAGTGCATTGGTTTTAAATTTAATTATTCCAATAATGGATTCTCCAAGACGATAAACATTTCTTGTAAAAAGTAATTGGGCAACATTTTCATTGTCTTTACAAATTTCATATGAAACTATTATTTTTTAGATATGAAAGTAATAATGATTATAATAATATTTATAATTTTATTTATTAATATTAATATGAAAATAAATTATATACAGTGTGGAATAATTATAAATGTAATGAATTAATAATAATAATAATAATAATGTTAACAATTAAATTATCAAATTATCAAACAAACACATAATCAAATAATATTTATAATATAATATTTTACCTTTAGAAGCTTGTTGACATAAATTACAAACATTTCTAAATGAATAACCATCATCAATCTTATATGATTGACTAGTTTCAATAGGTGTATATGGTAATGGACTATGAATTAAATCAAGAGATTCTTTTTTTTTTTTTTTTTTTTTTTTTAAAAAAAAATAGATCATATTAATCATTAGATTATTATATTATTAATAATTATAATATTTTATTAATAAATTAATAAATAAATATATATATATATATATGTATTATACTATATACCTATATTTCTTTGACTTATTGTTGATAAATCCTTATTTATAATTACTGGATTCATAATATCATATGCTGGTTTAGATCCATCATCTTCAAAATGTATATATATTATATTAATGTTAAAAAAAAATAACAATATATTTTAGAGTCATTTATATAAAAACAAACAAATATAAATTTCTTTATTATTATTTTCATTTTCATTTTTTATTACCTTCAGCATAGGAAAAGACTTTAAATGGTAAAGTAATTGAATAAGGTGTAGTATTAAATGGTGTTTTTTGTATTCCAATATGTATACTGTAATTAATTTTTATTGATCTTCCATAATATGTAGGTGGAATAGATGTTGGCAATACAATAGAATAATCAACTATAATTATTTAAATTAATAATTAAATAAATATATATATATATATATATGTTAATTCTTATTATATATCATATAATATGAAAAATATATAATATTTTATCAATACTATTATAATTTAATATAATATATACATATACTTACATATTTTTGTTTCACCAGGTTCAAGTGTTAAATTACAAAATAAAATTCCCGGTGCTGTTGAATATATTGGTATATCTAATATATATTTATATATAATTTTTGTTATTATAATTTGTATATAATTATTTTGTAATTATATATAAATAAATAATTTTTTTTTTTATTATTGTTATTATATTTATTTATTTATATATATAACTTAAATTTTATTATTTATTTATTTATTTATTGTTATTACCAATTCTATTATATCTTGGATCATTAGTTTTATCAATATCGTATCCTATAGAACCACCTCCACCAATTTTACTACCATATCGTATTTTTGATTTAACAGATTCAAATAAATTTAGATTAATATGATTACCATCTAATGTACATTTACCCATAACTTGAATATATCCAATTGAAAGAGTTTCTTTACTTGATTTAGTAGATAATGAAGTTTTTGGAACAGTCAAATTTATACTACTATTATTATTACTATTAGCTACTGAATTATTAATACTACTTTCTAATAAATTTGTACTTGAATTATTATTATTATAACTTTTTATTTCAAAATCTGTATTTAAACTTGTACTTGATTGAGAGTATTGCATTCGTTCTGGATATCTTCTCTCTAAAGCATATAAACTATTATTATTTGTATTTGATTTTTTTAATGAACTATTATTTGAAGAATTTGTATAATGAGAATCTTGAGATGAAGCACCATCACTATTTTTACGTTGATGACGATTTTCTGAACGTAATTCTATTCTTTTTATTTCCATTCCATTATTATTTTTATTCTTATTTGATTTTGAATTGGATTCTTGATTTTGATTATTTAATTTAGGTTTAGTTTTAATATTAATTTGAGTTCCTTTATCTAATTCTTTTATTTCATAAATATTACGAGAAAGATTATCTGTACTTGCACTTAGTGGTCCAGCACTTGGTAAATTACTATCATCATCATCAAAATTAGATATCATGGTATTAATGGTATGAACAGTATTAGGACTAGAAATATCACTGATAATAGTATTAGAACTACTATGAGGTACACTTATTTGTGAAATATTACTATTACTAGTTGAATTTACACTACTTCTTTGAACTAAAGTATTATTGGTATCATCAATGCTTGAAGATTCATTGATTTCTTGTTTTCCTTTATTATTAATTTCATTTTTTTGATTTGTATTAGAGCTCTTTGAAGTAGCATTAGCAGCTTCTTGTTGTATCTCTTCATCACTTAATAAAAAGGACATTGAACGTCTAAATAAATTTTTAAAACTGAAATTTCCTTCATTACCATTTGAATTATTATTTACTCTTAATGTATTATTATTATTATTATTATTATTATTATTTACTCTTAATGTATTATTACTATTATTATTGTTGGTATTATTATTAATATTAGTATTATTAGTATTAGTATTAGTATTAGTATTAGTATTAGAATTATTATTTGAAGTAGATGTCGATAAAGAAGAGGTTTTATTATTATTTGGTATTGATAAGTTTGAAATATTACTATTATTACTTAGACTTGATTTTTCATTTTTCTTCTTTGGTTTATCAACTATGGTTTTTTTAGATTTAAGAGGTTCAATTGATTTTCTACGCCTTATAATTGATTTACTTTTAGCGAATACATCGTTTGAAGGTGGGACAACAACATTTTTTATTTTTTTATCTTGATTATTTTTTAGTGAATCCGAAGTTGAATTCGTTATTTTAATTGTACATGTAACTTGTTCACCACCCCAAAAAAGGGCATCTCTATTTTTTTTTGGGAAAGAAGCCTTTACAATTACTGGCATTGTTAATTTATTTATTTATTTATTATTATATTATTGTTATTGATATTTTACTTAATAATTCTTTTTTACTTAATTTTTAATTTTTATATTTTAATTTTATTTTATTTTATTTTATTTTATTATTAATTTTTATTTTCTTAAAATTTATTTTTCTTTGTTCTATTTATCATGAATGTATAGTTTATACCGAGAATACAATTACTAATTATTTTGGAGATTTATATGAAATATTGATAAAATAATAATATAGTAATAAAATAAAATAATAATAGAAAAAGAATTTTATTAATTAGTATTAAACATATTATTATTTTCCAAAAACATAATAGTATATATATATATATTAATTATATATTATTATAATTTTTATTATTCTTATTATTTTAAAATTTCAAATTTTCAATTACATAAGTATAAATTTCAAAATGATTTCATTATTAATAATTATAAATAATTTTTTATACATATTTTTTAATTATGATTATTATTACATTATTAATAAATAAAGTTATGTATGTTTTTTTTTTTTTTAAACTCCTTTTTATTTCATTTCCTTAAATGAAATTTAATTGTTTGTTGTTTTATTTTAATTTTGATATTTCTTCCCCCTTGATATTAAAAAATATAAATTAATAAATGATTTTTATTTTTTCGAATTATGATTAATATCGAAATTTTTTTTTTCTATTCTTTTCTTTTCTTTCTTTTTTTTTTAAATCATATTCTTTAAATGTATCCAAATAAAAAAAAAAAAAAAAGTGTAATAAATAAAAATAATTTTATTTTAAAATAACAAAAAGAAAAATTTAAAATGTCTAATATTAATTGAAGAATACCTACTTTATATCATTATGCATAACAAAAATAAATATTTCAAATTGATTGTTTATTTTATTTTATTTTATTTTATTTTTTTTATTATTCTTAAACAGAATATAAATACAATTTTTATTGTAGTTCCATAGAAACAAAAATAAATTTAATTATTTTATTATAATAATAAATAGTATAAATTAATTATTTTAAATAAAATATGCAATTTTTGATTTACTTTTATTTTATATAAAGTTTTAAATAATCAATAATACTACTATTATTATTATTATTATTATTATTATTATTAATGGACAAATGAAAAAGTAAATGGTAAAAAATAAAAGAAAAAAAGAAAAAGTAATTTGTGATATTTATTAATATAATTAGAATTTGTTATTTAATGTTTATTTAATCTGAAATAAATAAACAAACAAATAAGTAAATAAATAAATAAGTAAATAAATAAATAAATAATTAAATAATTAAATAAATATGTATAAATAAAAAAATTAAAAATTATTTTTTTCATATTCATGACATAATAAATAAAGTATTTATTTAATTATGATGATTATTAAATTATTTGGTATTAATTATTTATTTAATATATATATATTTATTCATTTATTAATTACTAACAATAATCATAAAAAAAGATTTGTTATTTCTTAATAGGTAAAATAATTTAAGTTTTTTTGTTATTTATTATAATAACATCTAAAAAAAATAATGATTCATTTTTATATTATACATATATTGCAATATATTGTAAATATATATATGATTTAATAACATGGAAAAATATTATTTGATTTAATTTAATTATTAATTTGAATTATTATTATTATTATTATTAAGATAAGTTTATTAATTAATTTATAATAAAGAATTATAATATATTAATAATGCAATAAAATATTATAATACAAAATTCTTTTCATTATAATAAATAATTATAATAATTACAATATTAATTAGTTACATCTATATTTATAATAATGAATAATGAATAATAATGAATAATAATAATAATAATAATAATAATAATAATAATAACAACAACAATAACAACAACAATAATAATAATAATAATAATAATAATAATGAATAATGAATAATAATGAATAATAATAATAAATAATAATAATAATAAATAATAATAATAAAAATATTATATATTATAAAACTTTAACAAATTTAAATGAATATATCATAATTACTAATAAAATATTTTTAATAGTAAAAAGGTATTATATTAAATATTTATTTTATGGCACCACTAAAAATGTATTTATGATTATAAAATAAAAATAAAAGGAATATATAGACAAAAAAACTTTTTTTTATTTTTTATTTTATGAAAAAATAATAATATTTACTATAATATTTATTTAGAATAATAATGTATCAACTAATAATTAAACAGATTATATTTTTCAACCATCATCTTAGTATATAACAAGTGTAAAAGTTTATAAAGTAAATTATATATATATACATTTTTTTTTTATTAATTTTTATTTATTATTGTTATTTTTTTTATTATTTTTGAAGTACGATTTTTTGTAATAATAAATGTTGTTTGGTTTTACATATATTAATATTCATTAGTAAAATAATATGGATTTTTTTCCATATAATAATATATATATAAAATTAATAACTTTTATTATTAATTATATATATATCAATGAATACAAATAAATAATTATAAAATATTTATATACATATTATGAGTAATGAGATATATGAAATAATTGATAAGATATATAAAATAATAAATGGTAGATGATTGTGGTTAAAAAAAAATTAAAACTATTTTTTTTTTACATATATATATAAATAAGTTTTACCAAGATTAAAGAATAATAATAATATGTATATTACATCACAACAAAATAATGTTAATATAGAAATTTAATATTATTTTGTTAACTAATATTTTTTTTGACTATAGATAATATTATAAATATTTCAAAATAATTTATATTTACCTTTTTTTTTTTTTTTTTTTTTTTTTTTTTTTTTTTTTTTTTTTTAATTATTTATTTATTAATTAATTTTTTATTATTGACTTTTTTTTTTAATTTTGTATATATATATATTTTCCCCTTTTTTATTTTAATTCATTAGTTTTTTTTTATTTTATTGATTTATTTATTAATAGACTGGATTAAAAAAGAAAATTAAAAACATATATAAATATATAAATGAGGTTATGAAGTTCCATTTCATTTTATATATTTATATACAAGTATTTTTTAAATTAATTATTTTTTTTTGTTCCTTTTTTTTTTTTTTTTTATATATATATATATATATATTTTGAATATAAATTATATATCATTCAATGTAGTTTTTTAATAATATAACTTTATATTTATCTTTTTTTTTTTTTTAATTTTATTTTTTTTTTATTTTTTTTCTTCATTATTAATAATGTAAAGAATGCATTTTATATTTAATTTTAGACTTTAATTCAATTTACGACGACGACTAAAATCAACCCACTGATAATTATTAGCAATCCAAATTAATTTTGGTAAAAGCGATTGATTAATTCTATTCATGAAATAAACACCCATATTATTATAACCTAATATATTATTAAAGAATTTTATTAATACAATAAATAAACTTGCTATTCCACTTGAAATATATGATTTTTTACCATGAATCACTTCCATATTACGATCAACTTTTTTCTTATATCTTTTATATTTTTGAGAGGAAGAAGATGAAGATGATGAAAATGAAGAAGAACTTTTATTATTATTATTATTATTTGAATTTGTTAATGATGTTGTCGATGAGGTACGATCTCTATTATGATTACGATTAACATTATAATATTGTTTTTTAATATTATCAAATGAACCAAAAGTTGAACTATCACTATCTGGATCAGTTTCAATTCTTTTTGTTGGATTAAAAATCCATTGAACAAAGTAAGTTAAAAAGGATAATGAAAATATTTTGGTAATATGATTTGGTAAAGTAATAGTAATAGAATAATTCATTTCTTTTGGTATTGGCATAGAAGTAAAATAAGTAAATTTTCTTGAAATTTCATTGACAATAGATTTCATAAAAGAGGTCATACCAATTACAGGTATAGTAAGAGCTAATGAATTAATGATTCCTTGAGCATGATAAACTAATTCATCATCCCAACTTACTAAAGGATCCTTTTCTAAAAAGTAATTTATAGCAATATCTGCATATTTTGGGGTAATAATTTTATTACCATAATTTTTAACACGTTTATCTTCTAAACCACAAATCCATGAAATATAACGCCATACTAATAAATAATTATTTAATTCTTCTTTAGTCATTTTTATGCCAAAAGTTCTTTCCATTGCTTTTACACTACCAATAGATAAATATAATATAGTTTTAGCTAATGATATTTGATTAATAGGGAAAATTGAATCTAATAATTCTGTTGGTAAAGACATAACTTCTTTTTGAATTGGTGGTAAAGATTCCTTTTTATTATTATTATTATTATTTCCTTTGGAATTCTTTTTTGATTTATGACAATTTGGAGTAGGTGATGTTGATGGAGTTGGATAATAATTAATAATTTCATCATTATTATTATTATTATTATTATTATTATTATTAGATTTTTTATTATTAATTTGGTTTCCTTTCATCATATTAATTTCAAAAGCATCTTCATCAAGATGATTAACTTTATTATTAGCATTATTTTTAGAATTTCCAATTAAAAATTGATTATTGTTATTATTATAATTATTATTGTTATTATTGATTTTGATTTTACTATTAAAATTGGGATATACAAATTCAATAATTTTAGTATCACTTTTAATTTCAGGTTTTGAAGTTAATTTATAATCACCATTTTCATCAACTTCCCATTTTTCTTTTGATTTTTCTCTTTTTTTATTATTTTTTCTTTCATAATATTTAATACCATCTGAAAGATAATCATGTAGTTCTTGAAGATCAAAAGAATTATCAACATAATCTACTCTAAATTGTGCATGACGACAACGAATTTGAATTAATGATTTCCAAGCTACTCCTCCTGGTCTTAAAGAATCTTCCATCATACTTTCAATAATAATTTGACTAGTTTCAAGATAAGATGGAAGTAATTCACTATTATTTTTTGGTGATGATTTTTTATTTTTTTTATTTTCATTTTCATCATTCTTTGTTGGTGTTGTTAAGGAAGATGAATTATTATTAGAAGGATTTAAAGGATCAGGTAATGGTAATATTGCACCTTTTGTCATAGCATATAGAGTAATAGAAATCCAAAGAGGTAAACCATATTTCCAAAATACTTCTTGACCTTTATTAATTTTATCCCATTCTACCCAATAAGGTACTTGAGATACTAAATCCATGAAATCACATGAAGCACGACGTTTCTGTTTTTGATATTGTTGAAGACGTTGACGATCTTCTTTACTTCGTAATTGGGAAAAATATGGATTACCATTACCATTACCATTATTATTATTATTATTTACATTTGAATTCATATTTTTATTAAATTTATTGTTATTGTTATTAATATTATAAAAGTTTTGATAATTTTGATCAATAGTAGAGGCATGTTGAACAATAACTTTATTAGAATTTTCACTATAAATATAACCTTTTGGATTTTGATTTAAAGAAATATCATTATTTTGGTATAAATTTTCTAAATTTTTATTATAAAGTTGATTGTAAGGTGAAGAAGAAGGGAAATTCATTTTAGAAGTATAACCACCATTATTTTCTAAAGTAAGGAAAACTTTTTGAGAAACAGGTAAATCATTACCCATAGCATTTTGTACAATAAGTTGAAAAACATCTTGAGTTGGTGGAACTTTTAACATTAATAATAAAGATTCTAATGAACCATCATTATCTGGAAAAAGAACTTGAGATGGTTTATCTGGATATTCAGGTATATCTTCTTTTTCTATTGATTCTGATTCATTAGACTCTTCACTATATATAACTGCTTCCATTTCATCTTGAAGTGTTTGAACTTCTCTATTATGTATATATATATTTAATATCGACGAAATAAAAGTAATAAAAAAAACATAATATTATAACGTTATCAATATGAAGAAAAAGAAAAAATATGTTAAGATATAAAAATGGTATAATTGAAATAAAGATATATCAGTATATATATATATAAAAAGACCTATAAAAATATATATAAATTTAAAAATAAAAAGAAAAAAAAAATAAAAAAAGAATTCATTACGTATTATTATAATCCAATAAATTAAAGTCAGGATCCAATGAAATATTATTTATATTATGATTTGAAATAACAGAAGAAGAAGAAATATCCTCCAATTTTTTTTCAATACCTTCATCATAGGGTATTAAATTTCCAGGGCTAGCATCTATAATAAAACCGGAATAATTACCATTATCTTCATTATTATCATTAATGATATTATTATTATTATTATTGTTATTATTATTATTATTTAATGTATCAATATTATTAATAGTTATTTTATTTTTAATTTTTGGTTTAGGTTCAGGATATAATGGTGAATATTTTAAAAAATTATGCATTTGAATAATTGAATCACTAAATAATTCTGGAGTATCGTCATTCATATTGTCTTCAGTTGGATTTATTATCATTTTTATTAAATTTTTATTTATATAGTAATAATATTTTATTATATTATGTTGTTGTTGTTGTCGTTTTTAATTTGATATTCTTTATTTAAAGAATAAATTATTATATATTTGAAAAAAAAAAAAATTAAAAAAAATAAAAATTCAATTAAATTATATTATTTAAAACATGAAATGACATGCGTTTTAATATATAGTATATTATAAGTATTAAATAATGAATTATTTTTAATTCATGTAATTTTTTTTTTTATAAATTATATTTATATATTGCTCTTATATATTATTATATATTTTTTCTTTTAATAATTAAATATAATAATTATTAAAAAGTAATCTTTTTCTATATATTCTAAATAAAAAAAGGTAAAAAACAAAAATAAATATAATTGTTTCCTTTATTTTATAAGTATTTTGCTAATATTGAATATTGACTTATAGTTCTTTTTCTTCTTCCTTTTATAAGTAATATATATAAGAAAGGAAATTAATTTAGATTGTTTCAATAAATGATTTAATATACACTATTAGAAAAAAAGTTAAATGTTCAATTTTTTTTTCAGTAATTACTTTAAACTTTTTTTCTTTTCAAAAAAGTATACTATATTTATTTTTATTAATAATTTTTTTAAACCATAATTGAATTAATAATTTCAAATTTTATTTTTTTTTTTTAAAAAAAAAAAAAAAAGGAAATTCAAATTCAAATTTCAATTTCAATTTCAATTTTAATTTCAATTTTATTTTTATTATAAAAAAGTGCTTTTTAATATTATGCATAAATCACAAAGATATAATAATTATTTAATATAATAATTTAATTAGTAATATTATATAAATATTATAATTATTACTATTATAATTTTTTATATTAAATGTGTTTTTAATATTATTATATCATTGCTTTTTATACAACCTTCATTAAAAAAACGAAGGAAAAAGAAAAGTAAAAATAGACATCAATTTTTTTTTTTTTTAAAAAAAAAAAAAAGAAATTGTATAAATTAAACTTTAATTTTACTATAATTAAATTAATTAAAATATATATTTTATATTTGGTGAAATAATTTTTTATTTTTATTTTTTTTTTTTTAAAAATTTTTTTTAATATCACATTATTGTGTAACTTTAAGAAATAATACTTATCTTTTTAAAAGCAAATTATACCAAAGAAGTTAACATTAATATAAAATAAGGATATTCATAAATAAGTAAATGCAAAAAAAAAAAAAAAAAAAGCAACTAAAATTATAAATTTTAAATTTTATAAAAAAATAAATAAATATACTATAAAAATATCATTTATTTATATAAAAAAAAAGAAAAGAAAAGAAAACTAAATCAATAATATTTAATATCTCATTTATTTAATTATTAATAAAAAGTCTACTAATTTAAACAATTTAGATCCAATTTTATTATATACAAACATACAATATATTTAACATTTATAATAATATATATTTAAATTAGTTATTAATAATTTAAAAAATGACAGAGTTGAAATGAAAAAAGTTTACAGAATTGTTTTATATATATATATATATATAATAATTATTTGAAAAAAATTTTTCTTTACTGTATATTTCTGATGTTATTATTTAAACTCCGAATTTACATTATAAAAAATTCTTTGTAAGTCTTTTTATAATTTTAAATATTTATAATTTTATTTGTTATTTTTTTTTAATATTAATAATTATATGTATTATTTTATTTTTTAATAAATAATAATATTATTATAATTAGATATTCATGTTTTTTTTCTATATAAGAATATATTTATGTTGTATTTTTATTTTTTATAAGCAATTATGAATCTATTTTTAATAATAATTTTTAATAGTTGTTATTAATATATATAATGTATATTATGTATATTATTATGATTATGTATGTATAAAATTAATAATTTTTTTTAATATATATATAATGTATTTAGTTCTTTTACTCTTAACATAATTTAATTGACAAGAAATAAAAAAATATTATTTATTTATTTATTTATTTATTTATGTATTTATTTATTTATTTATTTATTTATTTATTTATTTATTTATTTATTTATTTATTTATTTATTTATTTATTTATTTATTTATTTATTTATTTATTTATTTATTTATTTATTTATTTATTTATTTATTTATTTATTTATATATTTATTTTTTTATTTTATTTTATTTTATTTAATTTTATTTTTTATTTTTTATTTTATTTTTTTTTTTACTTTTTTTTTTTTATTTTATTAATACAAAAAGACATTCAAAAATATAATTAACCAGTTGAATTTGGCAAATGAATTAATTTTAATTTTTCTTATTAACTTTATCTTTTTTTTGTAATATTTATGTATTTCATACTTATAATTAATAATTGATGAATATAAAGCTTCGTATGAATTTTATTATTTATTTTTTAGTTTACTATAATAATTATGTTTTATACCCTAAAAATTTTTTAAATAATATTATTTTTATAGGTATTCATTCTGTCCTTCATTTTATTTTCAATTTTAATTTATTTATTTATGTTTTCTTTTTTAAATATTTATAAAAATATTAAATTCCAATAAAAAATTGAAATATATAATCATTCTTTTTAGCTTTTGTACTATTATATATATTAAAAAACGTGCTTTATTCATATATTTTTATTGTATATTTATTTATTTATTTATAATTAAAATTGTTTTATTATGACAATATTTTTTTAAAATATATATTTTTTTACTTTCATAATGTTGAAACTATGAAAATCAAAATTAATTCCTTTACAAAAGTTAAATACGATATCTCATTATAGAAAATAATCTATTATTTAATGAAAATAATTAGTAATAATAATATAATTAAAATATTATATATTATATATAAATCTATTTTAAAAAAAAAAAAAATTTTTTTTTTTTGAATATAAAATACAATTGAAGAATTAAAATTATATACATTTATAAAAATGTAATACACAAAAAAAAAAAAAAACATTGTATAAAATATTTTTTAAAAATTTATAGATTAAATCTTTTAAAATTTTATTTTATAATTTTTATGTTTGTGTTTCATTTTAAAAAAAAAATATTTTTATTTAAAATAATAAAATAATAATTAATCACAAACAAAAATATTATAAACTAAATAATATTTAAAAATATTCAATATTTAATATTAATATAATTATATAAAAATACATTAAAATAAAATTTTTTCAAAAATATACAATTTAAAAAATAAAAAAAAAGTTTTTTAATAATATAAAAATAATTAATATTGTTAAGCTTTTTTTTTCTTGAAATTATATATATTTAAAAAAAAAATCTCCAAAACGATTTATTAAAACACACACACACATATATATATATATATTAACTTTTATTTTTTATTTTTTAAATATTAATTATTATTCATTTACTTTTTATTACTATTAATATTTTTATTAATATTTAGGTAATTTTTTTTTTATATAAATTTTATTTATTTATTTTATTTTATTTTATTTTACTTTACTTTTTTGTTAATTTTAATATATTTTTATATATAAAGATATATATATAAGAATATAAGTAATATTTGGATATATGTATATTAAATATCTTGGTTTTATATATAAATGAAATAATGAATTATAATTCATTTATTAAAAAGTTGAAACCATAAAAATATTATAAATAATTTTTATTTATTTATTTATTTATTTATTTATAAAAAAATTATATTATTTATAAAAGGTAATAAATGAATAAAACTAAAGATAAAACGAAAAGATTTCCAACTTTAAGTTGAATAGTTCCACTTGCTTGAGTTGAACATTTATCAGATTTTAATTCATTAATATAACCATCAATTATACCAATGGCTTCATGAGGAGTGGTATTATCACGTTTTAGATGACTAAAATCACCAATAGTATATATTTGTACCCATTGTTTACTAGCTTCTAATCCACTAAT
>MCFG01000420.1:0-56745 GCA_002104895.1 Anaeromyces robustus | reverse complement strand
AAAAAAAAAAAATTCAAAAAAAAAAAAAAAAAAAAAATTATTAATAATAATAATAACTAAAAAAAAAAAGAAAACATAATAATTAAAAAAAATAAAGTAAAATTATGCATATATTATATATATTATATATATTATATATTATATTTAAATATATTATTTATATATATTTTAAATGAATATTATAAATTATTAATAATTTTGATTTTCTTTTTTAATATATTTTTTTAATAATTTAAAAAAATATAAATAAAAATATAAATAAAAATGAAAACAGGTGTTTTATTTTTATTATTAAGTATATTTACTAGTGTCTATTCATTAGAAGTAAGCAGTATTACTACAAAAACTCTACCAACTACTGCCAAAAGTATACCAACTACTTCCAAAACATTATATCAAACTCGTTGTTCTACTACAACAGATTATTCTCTTGTTTCTACTAAAGTTCCATTAAAAACAGTGGGTGCTAGCATACCTGTTTATTCTGCCGTTCCAAATATTTCTAAAGTATGTACTATAGGCTTTAATGGATGTGAAAGAATGACAACATTATTATATGGTTTACCTTGTGAAAGGGCTTCATATAAACCACTTCCATGTAAAAATGTTGAACTTATAGATAATGAAAGTATTGTTGCTATTGGTAATATCAGTCAAAATAACATAGTTCTAAAGGATGAACAAAATTTGACTATGAGAAATTTACATACTGATCATTTCGAATATATTGTTCATGATAAAACTTTATATTGTTATAGTAAACATTATACACAAGCAAAATGTGGTGGTATTAAAAATGGTTGTAATACAGTATATCAACCAATTGAATTGGATGTAACTACTACTACTAAATCTATTAGTACTAAAATCATACCAACTACTACAACAACAACAACTACTACTACTAAGACTCTTTCTACTAAAACTGTTCCAACTCCAATTACTACTACAACCACAACAACTACTACTACTAAGACTATTTCTACAAAAACTGTTCCAACTCCAGTTACTACTACAACCACAACTACTACTACTACTAAGACTATTTCTACTAAAACAATTCCAACTCCAATTACCACTACCAGAATACCACCTCAATCTTCATGTAAAAATATCGTTATTACTGTTACTGAAAAAGAAACTATTACTCAAAAAGAATATATAACTGTAACTGTTACAGTTAGTGAAAGTATTCCAACTTCTACTGGTGATGATAAACAACAAATGAATAATTGTGCAATTAAATATGGACAATGTGGCGGTAAAGATTTCAAAGGTCCAAATTGTTGTGTATCTGGTAGTACTTGTTCAAAAGTTAATGAATATTATTCTCAATGTATTTAAAAAATATAATATAAATTAAAAAGAATATATATATTTTTTAAAAAAATATATAAAAATTTCCATTAAAAAAAAAAAAAGATTTTTAATATTTAAATTTAAAAAATAAATTTATTATTTTTTTATAATGAGTTTATAATATTTATTAAAATTTGAAATTATTTATATTCATTAATATAATGAATATTTAAATATCATATATTTTTAGTTATTATTATTACAAAATTTACAAAATAAGTTGTAAAAAAAAAAAAAAAAAAAAAAAAAAAAGAAAGAAAATAACAAAACAACAAAATAAAAAAAAAAGGAAATCAAATAATATATATATATATATAAATTGTAATTATTTATATAAATATATTAAGATAATCAATGTATAAAAATTTAATTACTTTTTTTTTGTAATTATTAATTAGATTAAAAACAATTTACTGAAAAAAAAAATTATTATAAGAGAAATTAAACAAAAATACATATAAAATAAATAAATTATTAAAAAAAAATGGAATAAATAGAAAATATTAGTTTTAATAATATTTTTATTTTTTTTTTTATTTTTATTTTTTTAATTATTATTATTTTTACATTTATTAATTGTATTTCCATTTTTATTTTTATTTTTTTAATTAATTATTATTATTTTTACATTTATTAATTGTATTTCCATTTTTATTTTTATTTTTTTAATTAATTATTATTATTTTTACATTTATTAATTGTATTTCCATTTTTATTGTTATTTTTTTTATTTTACTTTATTATTTAAAATAAAATAAAAATAAAAATAATATTAAAAAATATATTTTTATTTTTATTTTTTTTAAATATTAATTGTTTAATATACAATAATAAATATATCCATTTATTTATTATTAATATGATTTTTATTTTTTATTTTTATTTTACAATTTAATAATATAAATGATATATTTATTATTTCTTTTATTATATATATATTTTTTTTTAATTTTTATTTAATATACAATAATAAATATATAATTTATTATTATTTTTTTTAAATTTGTTAATAAATTATATAAAAATTATTTTTGCTTTTTTGCAATTTAGTTTTTCGTTTTTTTTTTTTTTTTTGTATTTGTCGTAATTAATTTAACATATATTTAAAACATTTTTAAATATGTTATAATTTTTTTTGTTTTGTTTTGTTTTTTCTGTTTTTTTTTTTTTTTTTTTTTTTTTTTTAACACATATGTCATAATTTTTCTAAACATATGTTTTAATTTAATAATATGTAATACATATTAGTGATATTCTAATGAAATTTTTGTTATTTGTTGTAATATAATAATAAATAGTTATACTCTATTGAATATAATATATTGGTAATTTTCTATTAATATATAAATAATTTTTTATATTCTATTGATATATAATAAATAAATATTTTTTTTTTTTTTTTTTTAAATTTGATATAATTTTGATAAAATAAATATATATTTGACTTTATACATTAATTTAATTTAATAATTATTGTAATAATTTTCTTTCTTTCGTTTTTTTCCTTCTTGTTGTTGTTTTTTGTTGATTTTATTACAATATTTAATTAAATTATGAAAATATATATAGTATTCATTTTTCAATATCATAATAATAATAAAGATGATACTATATATATAAAACAATACTATATAATAATTATTATATTATATATATTAAATTAAATTAAATTAAGTTGATAATTATTAATTCAATATTTCAAATATTGATTATAAATATAGTTGTTAATTTTTTTGTTTTTTTACATACTTATTATTATTATATAATATAATAAACATTATATTATATTATATAAATTTTATATTTATCTATAGTATATATTTATATATTTATATATTTATATATATATATATATATTTTTCGAGTATTAACTTCTTTTAAATTAATTTGTATGTTTTTTGACAACACATTTACGACGTTTTTCTGTAGGCATGTTTGTTGGAAGAACAACTAATTTTTTAATAGCTTTAGTAGCAAATGGAACTGGAGCAGTAACAGTAGATTTAATAGTAACTACTGGTTTTTCTTCTTTTTTCTTTTCTTCTTCTACTTCTGAATCTTCTTTATCACTTAAACTAGTTGTTTCTTCTTCATCTTCTTTATCAACATCAGCTTCAACTTCAATAGCTAAATCTTTATTATCATCATCAACAGGTGTTGCTTCATTGTCATCATCATCAACTTCAACAGTTGAATCCTCATTATCATTATCATCATTATCATTATCATCATCATCATCATCATCATCAACAGGTATTGCTTCATTGTCATCATCATTATCATCATCAATAGGTGTTGCTTCATTGTCATCATCATCAACTTCAATAGCTGAATCTTCATTATTATCATCATCATCAACATCATCATCATCAACATCATCATCATCAACATCATCATCATCAACAGATATTGTTTTAAATTCAACTATAGTAGAATAAGCTAATTGGGCATCATCACCATTATCATCAACTACAATAGTAATAGAAGTAGGTTCTTCTTCAATATCAATAGCACTAGTAGTTGATGTTATAGTGGCAGTAATAACTTTAGTTTTAGTAATAGTTATAGTTGTTTTAGATTTTTCTTCTTCATCATTATCATCATCATCATCAACAGCTGTAGTAATTAATGGTTCATCAACAAATGTAGTAGTTATTGATTCATCATAAATTGTAGTAATAATTGGTTCAATTTCATCAACATTATTATCATCATTAAGATTAGAAATTAAAGTATATTCAGCATCTTTTTCATCAAAATGAACAATATCATTTAATTCTTTTGGAACTTTAGTAATTTGTTCATTATAGTATAAATTAATATATTTAAGATTTGGAAGAGAAGCTAATTCAACTGGAATAGATTTAAAATCATTATTCATGAAACTAATATATTCAAGTTTTTTATTTTTAGTTAATTCAGTTGGAATTGGACCTTCTAATGATTCCTGAATAACAAGTTTCTTTAAGTTTGGTAATTCATAAACAAATTTTGGAATTTCTTTTAATTCTACTAAATCAACAATCCAACATTTAATTTCTAAAACGGTAAGATTATTAAGATTTTTTAAAGCATCAAGTTTTAAATCTTTAAAATTGACATTATAAAGATACAATTCTTCAAGATTTTTTAAAGTAGTCATTTGATCAATATGTTCTTGATAGACACCATGATTAATATATAAACGTCTTAAATTTTTAAAAAGTGATAAATCAAATTTTCCATTGTAATAAATATTATCACCATCTAATACTAAAGATTTAAGATTTTTAAGATTATCTAATGAAGTAATATCAAATGGTTGAACATTTTTCTTATATTCTTCATATTTTAAAAGAGGAATAATACTTAATTCTTCAAGTTCAGTTAAACCATTAATATCTTTAATAAGAACAGGTGTGATTTTATGGATATTATCAAGTTTTAATTTCTTTAAATTCTTTACGTATTTTAAGATATCTTCATTATATTGAATATAAGCTTTAGTATCAATATTTAAAGTAGTAAGATTGGAAAGATTTTTGAAAGACTCATAATTTAATTTATCTTGAGCAGTATTAACTAAATTTAATTCTTTAAGATTAGTTAAAATGGAAATTTCTTTAATATGTTCATTGTTTAAATTAACAGCATCAAGAGTTAATTTATTAAGATATTTAAAATGCTTTAAAACATTATCAGAGAGATAACCTTCATAATCATCAGCTTGATTATCAGTAACAGTTAATGTAGTTAATTTTTCAAGTTTACTTAATGCTTCTAAATTTAATTTGTCTAAGATACAATATTTAAATTCTATTTCTTCAAGATTAGTTAAAGTAGTAATTTCATCAATAGCATCTTGATTAAATTCAAGACCTACAAAAGATAATTTTTTTAAACTTTTTGGAAGTTTAATACCATTTTTAGCAAATTGACCTCTATCAACAATAAATGAATAATAATCACGATATCCAAATTCACTGTATTCATAATTTGCAAATGTTAATTCTTTTAAATTGGTTAATTTTTCAAAAGAAATAGCATCATTTTTTATAACTCTATTATGATAACTAAGTGTTTCAATAGTATTAAATGATAAAACTTTATCAACATTTTCTGGTTTTAATTCATCACAAAAATCAATACTTAAATTGATAACTTTTCCATTTTCATTTTCTTCACATTTGCTTAAATATGAAGATTTATCAATAATATCTTGTATTTTCTTACAGTCATTTTCAGCTTTAACTAAAGCAATATTAAAAAAAGTAATAAAACATAAAATATTTTTTAAAGAAGTAAATTTCATTTTGTTATTTTTTTATATGAATATTTACAATGATAAAAATAAATATTTATATATAAATATATAAAGATAGATAAATAAAATTAATAAATTATTATAAATATATAAATATATACAATTTTTTTTTTCTATTGTTAACTTTTTATTTTTTATAAATTTTTTTATTTTGGTTTTAAAAAAAATTAACCATACTTTTTTTTCCTATTTATATATATATTTAAAAATAAATAAATAAATAAATAAATAAATAAATAAATAAATTTAATAATTAAATAATAAAATTCAAATAATAATATATATAATTAATATATAATAATAGATTAGATAAAAAAATATAAAATAAATAAATTTTAATATTTTATAGTAGCCGCTTTTTTTTATATATACATATATCAATATGCCGTAATATTTAATATCAATTTTAATAATATAATAATTATTATATATTAAATTTATTTAATAGAAAAAAAAATTTATTAAATTAATAACTCTAATAGATTAATTTATATATAATATATTATTTATATATATTAATTATTTAATATATTTATAAATATAAAAAAGTTTCTAAATTTTAATACATTTCTAAATAATTATTATCAAAAAAAAAAAAAAAAAAAATTTATAGAATTATTTACTTTTATTATATATTATCTATTTTTATATATTTATATTTATTTATATTTATTTATATTTATTTATATTTATTTATATTTATTTATATTTATTTATATTTATTTATATTTATTTATATTTATTTATATTTATTTATATTTGTTTATATTTATTTATATTTATTTATTTACTTTTTACTGGTTTACTTCTATTGTAGATTTATGTTACACAAGTTAAATATTTAATCTTTTTTTTTTTATTTCTTAATTTTTTTTATATTAAATTTTTTTTTCTGTTTTTTTTTTTTTTTGTGCTATTAAAGTATATTAAAAATATTGTAATCAATAATAAATAAATAAATATATTAATAATAATTTAAATAAATTAATATATAAAATTAAATAAATAAAAAATGATAAATATAAATTATTGAAATATATGTGGCGTTTTCTATATTATTTTTGTATATTTTTTTTTAACCAATTAAAAAAAAGAATAAAAATAAAAAATTATTTATTCATATATATATTTATTTATTTATTCTTATATTTATTTATTTATTTATTTATTTATTTATTTATTCTTATATTTATTTATTTATTTATTTATTTATTTATTTATTTATATATGATAAATATAAAATATTTATTATATATAAAAAATTTTTTATTCAAACTTTTTAATTAGATTTTATATCATTTCATATTTTTCACATGTAATCCAGTTAATAAGTATATATAAGTATATATATATAAAAAATATGCATATAAATATTTATATATTTATATATTTATATATTATAAATATATAATTAATAAATATAATATTGTTAAGAAAAAAATAATACATGAAACTATATCATGATTTAAAATAAATGTAAAGATATAAAGACATAAAGAACTAGGTTTATATTATAAATAAATTGTACGATTAAAAATTAATTATTAATGAAAAAAAAAAAAAAAAGTTATTAAAAAAGGTGTTTTATGATATTTATGAAATTTAAAACTAAATAATTATATAATTTTTATAAACATTTTATTTAAATAGTATTTATTAATTACTTTTTTTTTTCATTCATTATGTTTTTTTTTTTATCCTGTTTTCTTTCTTTCTTTTTTCTTTTTTTTTTTGATAATCATTGATATTAATATTTATAATCAAAGAATAAAATAATTCTATCTACCTTATTATTAACTGAAGTTTATATTATGTTTACTTTTTTTTTTTTTTTTTTTTTTTTTTTTTTTTTTTTAGTTATAATTATAATTAAAAAGATAAACATTTACTTTTCGTAAATGATAGAAATTGTTCAATCAATGGAATGGGAAAAAATTATTTAAAAATGTATTAAAACAATTTGTAATAATAATAAAAAAGTTATAAATAAAATAATTGCCAAATTTTAATATATGAAGATAAATAAAAAAAGACATCTTTAAAATGCTAAAAAAAAAATTAAATAAAAATAAAAATATAATTACTAAATTCAAAAATAATAATATTAACAATTTAATATATTTTTGTATATACAAAAAAAAAAATAAAAAATAATGAAAAATACAAAATATATGATATTTTATTTATTAATGACATTGATGTAATTGTCAAAGTGACTAATATTGTTACTGATATTGACGATGAAATTAATACGTCTCAGTTATTAACACAAATAAAATAATATATAATTATATAAAAGAATTACTATTATAATTTTTTTTTAAAAATTTATAAACTGTAAAGAATAAATTATAAATTTAATATATACGTATATTTATTTTAGGTGTCAAGTGACCATTACAGTCAAACTCATAATACTATAAATATTACAACATCTTATATACAATCACCAAAATTTAATATATATAAAGCAGACTATTTAAATTATGATAATATTGGATCTCTAATAGGACATAAACTTATTCATGTTTTCAATAATAGTTTTAATTATTCTGATATTGAAGAAATCGGCAGGATTAGTATATATTTAAAATTATAATTTATAAATATTTATATGTTTTTTTATTTTTATTTTTTTTTTTTATTTTATTAAAAATTATATTTAACTTAAGGGTTAATTTTTATTTTATTAAAAATTAAATTTAACTTTAGGGTTAATTTTTATTTTTTATGCATAATCAATATTTATACATATATTTTAAATTCTTTAATATTATTATATATATTAAAAAAGTGGACTTTAATAACAAATATAATTAAAAATTAAATATGTTAAAAAAATTTTTTTAATTTATAAAAAAAAATTACAATTAAAAAATTTAATAATAAAAAATATATTTTTATTAGACTTAAATATATGATTCATCATATAAAAGTGTATGGAATTATTTTAAATATTCATTACTACTGAGTTAACTATTATTTCAGCATTTAAAAAATAAAAATAAAATAAAATAAAATAGAATAAATAGTAAAGTAGAATAAGTTACAAGTACATAAAAAATAAAATAAAATAAAATAAAATAAAATAAAATAAAATAAAATAAAATAAAATAAAATAAAATAAAATAAAATAAAATAAATAGTAAAGTAGAATAAGTTACAAGTACATATAAAATAAAATAAAATAAAATAAAATAAAATAAAATAAAATATAATAAATAGTAAAGTAGAATAAGTTACAAGTACATATAAAATAAAATAAAATAAAATAAAATAAAATAAAATAAAATAAAATAAATAGTAAAGTAGAATAAGTTACAAGTACATATAAAATAAAATAAAATAAAATAAAATAAAATAAAATAAAATAAAATAAAATAAAATAAAATAAAATAAAATAAAATAAATAGTAAAGTAGAATAAGTTACAAGTACATATAAAATAAAATAAAATAAAATAAAATAAAATAAAATAAAATAAAATAAAATAAAATAAAATAAAATAAAATAAAATAAAATAAAATAAAATAAAATAAAATAAATAGTAAAGTAGAATAAGTTACAAGTACATATAAAATAAAATAAAATAAAATAAAATAAAATAAAATAAAATAAAATAAAATAAAATAAAATAAATAGTAAAGTAGAATAAGTTACAAGTACATATAAAATAAAATAAAATAAAATAAAATAAAATAAAATAAAATAAAATAAAATAAAATAAAATAAAATAAATAGTAAAGTAGAATAAGTTACAAGTACATATAAAATAAAATAAAATAAAATAAAATAAAATAAAATAAAATAAAATAAAATAAAATAAAATAAAATAAAATAAAATAAAATAAAATAAAATAAAATAAAATAAAATAAAATAAAATAAAATAAAATAAAATAAAATAAAATAAAATAAAATAAAATAAAATAAAATAAAATAAAATAAAATATAAAATAGGATTTTTATTTTTTTACAAAGTATTTTAATTCTTCTAAATAGGTAAACAGCTTAAAATTATTTAAATATTTTTAAATTTAATTTCTATAAATAATATATTAATTAATTTATTTATATTGGATAATATTTAGATCAAAGTTATTATATATTACACAATGTATTTAAAATATATATTATTTATTTTAAATTTTAATTAAATTTAAAATTTATTATATAAATAATATATAAATAAATTTAGATGTTATAGAAATTAAAAAATCAAAAAAAAATTTTTTTTTGTAACAATTAAAATAATAATAAAATGAAAAAATTCATTATTATAGTCAATATAAAGTAAAAATATAAATATAAATAAAATTTAATAACATAATAAAAAATATAATATTATTAAAAATAAAATAAATAAATAATACTATCTATAGCGTAACAATAATAATTAAGGATAATTGATTTTAAATTTTTAAATAATTAAAAATATTTTATAATATCATCATAAAAAAAAATATGAGTTTTTTGTAGTAGCTTAAAAGATAACTAAAATATAAGAAAATACTAATAAATAATTATAATAATTATTTTATTATTTGTTTTTGAGTAATTTTTTGGATTTGTTTTTGCATACGAGGTATAAATAATTTAAAAGAAATGATAATTTTTAATGCGTAAATAAATAAGTAAATATTAAATATCCCTTTTATTTTTACATTTAAAAGTTTTTGCTAAATAATAAATATTAAATTAATTAAAAAAATTAACCATTAAAATTATGGCAATATCAACTTTAAAAAAATGATTTTAAAATTATATATTTTAGCTTTTAAATTAAATTTTTCTGGTCTATAAATACTACATCAATTTTTTTTTCTTTTCTGAATTCAATATTTTTCTTCTGTTTATGCTTTTTATTATTATATTTTTAATTCCTTTCTTTTCGTTTGTTTTTTTTTAAATAAAATTTTATAAAAATATCTATTAAGCCAATTTTCAATATAATAAAAAAAATGAAAATAAAATTTTTATTAATTATTTTATCATATATTTCAATTACTCTTGCAGCGACTATTACATGTAAGCAAGTGAAAAAGCAAATTTGTAGTTCATGTAATGATGACAATTTTCAATGTAAAACTGATGGAAATGGAAAAATATATTCTTTGTTAGTAATAACAATATAATGTTATTTTTAATTATAATTATAAAATATATTTAAATTATATTATTTATATTTTTATAATGACTAAATGGTTAACTTTTTAAATTTTTTTTTATATATATAGATTAATTAATAATCAAAATTTCGGTAATGGCATTCCAGAGAATATTTTCAGTATAACTTCCTTAAAAGATTTGTATATTTATATATAAAAAATAGAAAAAATATTTAAAATAATAATAATAATAATAATAATGATAGTAATAATAGTAATAATAATAAGATTAATAATAGACTTAATAAATAAATATATAAATAAAAGTTTTATTATAATATAAATTATATATATATGTTAAATAATAATTATAATTATTATTATATTTTTTATATCATTAAATATAATAATTAATGATATAAAAGGTATTTAGTTAATAATGATATTACATCAATTCCTCAAAATATTGTAAATCTTAAAAATCTCAGAAGATTGTAAGTTTAATAAAAATAAAATATATAAATTTATTAATATCAAAAATTTATTATTGAATAATATATATATTAGATTATTCTTAAAATAAGTAATGACAATTATAAAAAAAATAATTGAATAACTAACAAAAATAATATATATAATAATACACAGAGATTTAAGAACAAATAAATTAACAACAATTTCTAAATATGTTGGACAACTTAGTAATCTTAAGTATTTGTAAGTTATTATTAATAGAATAAATGTTTAATATTTTTTAATAATAATAATTTTTAATTAATTTTTCATTTTATATTCTTTTTTATTATTTATTATTTATTTAAAATTGATTATATTTTTTAAATATAATATTATATATTATTAGAAAATTAAGTAATAATGATATAAGTTCTCTTCCTTCATTCATTGGAAATCTTAAATCACTTCTTAGTTTGTAAGAATATATATTTATATAAATATTAAATGAAATTAATGTAAAAAGAAAATATTAGATAATTTTTAATATATATATTTATAATTATATAAATAGATATATTAAAGTTTTAAATTTATTGTTTCATATTATGAAATAATAATAATAATAATAATAATAATAATAATAATAATAATAATAATAATAATAATAATAATAATAATAATAATAATAATAATAATAATAATAATAATAATAATAATAATAATAATAATAATAATAATAATAATTAATAATAATAATAATAATAATAATAATAATAATAATAATAATAATAATAATAATAATAATAATAATAATAATAATAATAATAATAATAATAATAATAATAATAATAATAATAATAATAATAATAATAAAATTTTTCATTTTATTAAAAAATAATATAATTTTTTTATTATGTTTTTAATTAAAATAATAATATATTATATTATAGATATTTGTCTAGTTGTAAATTAACATCAATTCCTACATCAATTGGAAATCTTTCTAATCTTGAAAAATTGTTAGTATATTAATATAATTATTTATGGGATAATAGAGTCATACATTCGCCATTTACTTCATGATTTTAATAAAAATAATTAATATTAAATATATAATTATTTTTTATATATATGTATATTTAATTTTCTAAATATTTTTTTGTATATACAGATTATTGAAGAAAAATAAATTAGAGTCAATTCCTAATGAAATTGGAAATCTAAAAAAATTAAATGAATTGTAAGTAAAAAGTTTTATTGAATATTATTTTGAATAAAAAAATCTTTTTCATATAATATATTGTATTAATAATTGTACATTATTTTTTATTAACTTTTATATTAAACTTTAAAAAAAATTTTTTAAAATGATTTATTTACAAAGAGATTTAGATAATAATTGTATAAATGAATTACCATCAAACCTTATTGGAAAAAAATATGTGTAATTTTTTTAAATTTTAATATTTAATTTAAAAAAAAAATTATATTCTTGTATATATTAATTATAAAAAATATTTTAATAGATCGTTTGAAAATAATAATAGTGCTAGTCATTGTTATTCGTGTGAAAAATTAAAAGAACAAGTTTGTTCTTCTTGTAATGATGATGATTTTGAATGTGCAATTAATAGTAAAGGCGAAATATATCATGTGTACCTTTCAATTAATATATATTAAAATTTATATAATTATATAATAATCCATAATATAAAAAATAGAGTATTAAAAATAAAAAATAATTATTATAAATATATATAAATTAATAATCAAGATTTTAGTAATGGTATTCCAGACATTATTTTTGAGTTAACTTCCATAAATGAATTGTAAATATATAACAATAATAAATATTTAAATATTTAATATTATTTTATTTTTAATTATTAATATTATAAATATTTATAATATATGAAAATTAAATTTATATATATTTATAATTTATTATTATTTTTTTATATTTTAATATTTTGTTTATTAACTAATAATAATATAAAGATATTTATTAAATGATAAAATCTCTTCAATTTCGGATAAAATTGGAAATATTACTAATCTTAAAAGATTGTTAGTATATATTAAATATAACTATTTTTAATAATTAATAATTAATAAATTATAACTGTATTTTATTTTTTTTTATTTCTATTATAATTCAATGTTTTTATATTTAATAAAATACTTTATATAGAGATATAAGAGAAAATAATATAGAAACTTTACCAGATAATATTGGAAATCTTAATAAACTTAAGTATTTGTAAGTTATTATATATGTAATATTAATAATTTATATGTATATATATATTTTTAAATTATAAACATTTCATGAAATATAACTTTTTACAGTGTACTTGAATAAATTTAATTAATTCTTTACTTAAAAATACATATTAAATATAATATTTATTTATATAGAAAATTAAGTAATAATCCATTAACTATCTTTCCATCATCAGTTTTAAACCTTAAATCACTTCTTTATTTGTAAGTAATAATACTATCAATAAAAAATTATTATAATTTTATAACAATTATAAAATTTTAATAATAAATAATTTTATTTTTATTAATAAATATTATAATTATTATAATAATTATAATAATTATTATATCTAATAAAAAATCTTTTCATTTAATGAAAATGATATAATACTCCAGATATTTAAGTAATTGTAAATTAAATTCCATTCCAGAAGAAATTGAAAATCTTACTAATCTCCAAAAATTGTAAATATATATAAATATTATTAATATAACACAGTATCCAAATAAAATTTATTTATTTTATTATTTTTATGTTATTTAATTTCTATTTTTTTATAACAATTTTAAATTTTTATTTGATGATTTATTTTTATAGATTATTAGCAAATAATTATTTGAGAGTAATTCCAGATGAAATTGGAAATCTTAAAAATTTGAATGAGTTGTAAGCTATATAAAATAAAATATTTATTTTACTATTAAAAATTTTTTTTATTCGTTTTTCTTCTTTCATTTAAAAATAATAATATAAATATAATGATTTTAATAATATAATTAATATATTATGTAATAAATGTTAAAATATTGCAAAAAATTGGCTTATATATATATATATATAAATATATAAAATCTATATAAACATAATTTAAAAATATTAATTTTTTTTTTAATATATATTAAAATTAATATAGGATATTAGATAATAATTGTCTGGAATCTATTCCAAATACAATTGATACAGATAAAGTTTCAGTGTAATTACATATTAAAAATATCATTAAATATAAAAGATAAAAATTATTATTTTAAAAATTAATAAATTAAAACATATAATATATTATTTGATTTTTTTTAAAAAAAAGTTCATTTGAACAAAATAGTATTTCTTATTGCTTGTCATGTACAGAACTAAAAGAGATAGCTTGTAAAACATGTAACTCAGATGATTTTATATGTAAAATGAATAGTAAAGGGTATATTAATAATGTGTAAGTATAATATATATAAAATAATTATATTAAATTAAAATAATATATTTTATATACATATATAAAAGATAACTTATTTTAAATTTATTATAGAACAATTAAAAATCAATATTTTACTGGTACAAATTCCTTTCCATCTATTATTACTAAAATAACTTCTTTAGAAAAATTGTAAATAAAAGGAAAATTAATAAATATTTATAATATATTAGTAATAATTATTAATTAACATATTCATTTCATTAAATTTATTCTAATTTTTTTAACAATAATTATTTTATATAGAGATTTAACTAAAAATAATTTAAATGAATTTCCAGGGATTGAAAAACTTATTAATCTTCAAGAATTGTAAATATTTGAAACAATGCATATTAAATAATTAATATTGATAAATTAAAAATATTTATATTATAATTCTATTATTTATTGTTTTAAATATATTTTGTTTTTTTTTTTAAAAAAATTAATAAAATTAATATATAGGACATTAGATCAAAATAATTTCGGAAATGTACCATCTGGAATTGAGAAACTTAATAAACTTCAAATATTGTAAATATTAATCAAAGAGATAATTTTTTCATTTAAAATTTATTATTAATTTTGCTAAATTTATTCTCTAACATTTTTATTAAATAAAAATTGATTTTATAAAGAAATTTCAATTATAATTATTTAGATGAATTTCCAGGGATTGAAAAACTTATTAATCTTCAAAAATTGTAAATATTTGAAACAATAAATATTAAATAATTATTATTGATAAATTAAAAAAAATTAATTTAAAATCTTTTTGTCATTTACATTATAATTCTAATAATATATATTGTTTTAAATATATTTTTGTATTTTTTTTTAAAAAAATTAAAAAAAATAATATATAGATATTTAAATGGTAACCTATATTACGAAATACCATCTGGAATTAAGCAACTTAATAAACTTATATATGTGTAAATATATTGAAATATATATGAATATTAAATATTATATAATTTTAATTATAATAAATAATAATAAATAATAAATAATATATAATAAATAATAATAAATAATAATAAATAATAATAAATAATAATAATTAATAAAAATTAATTTCATCATCATAAATATAAAATATTCTAAATAGAGATTTAAGAAATAATCCAGTTCATTCTTTACCTTCAGAATTTGTGAATAGTGATATAGAAATACTTATAGATGAATGTGATGAATGGAATACTGATTGTATTTAATAAAGACAATCAATTTAAAAACAAAAGTTTCTTTTTAAAAAAAAATCATAAAAAATCCAAATATTACTTGTGCAATTTCTTTAAAAGAATTACTTGAAAAATTATCATTATTTAAAATTTTTTTTTAAATTTTATAATTAATTTAATTTGATAATTAACAAAATAATTTTGAAACTGTACATTAGTAATATTTATATGAGAAAAAATAATTTTTTTATTTATTTATATAAAATAATGTAACAAAATATATTATTTTAATGAAAAAAATCTATTAAAAATAATAATAATAATAAATTTTTAATGTGAAAAAATTGAATATTGTATTTTATGTTATTTATATATGTACATTTATATAAAAATAATAAAATAATTCAATATTGTAATAAAATTATTTAATTCTTTAATTATTTTAAAGAATATTTTAAAATTAAAATACTTAAAATTAATAAATATGAAATATATATAGTTTCACAACATTCGTAGATTTGGTATTGAATGATAATATAAGATATAATTATTAATATTAGCATTAATAAAAAGGACAGAATAAATGTAGATTTATGTAATTGAACATTCTATCCCTCTTCTGAGGACATGCACCTTCCTAATCAATGGAATGCTCAGAAGAGGAAGAATGCCTGTTGAGTCATGGCAACATTTAAGCCATTAATTAGGCTTTTTGCGAAATGACAATGGTGCTGTACATGTTGTATGAAGATTATATATTTTCTTATTTTTCTTAAGATATATACATAAATTTGAATTTTTTTTTCCTTTTAATTTATTCTTTTTAAATTTATAAATTTACGTTTATTTTTTCCATTAAGTTTGAACATTATTATTTTTCTTCTTTTCCTACTTTTATTTTTTCACTTATTATTTTTTTCTTTTTCTTTCCTTCTTCATACATATCTATTCACGAGGACTATATGGTAAGAGTACTGTCAAGGTAAGTATAACTCTTTTTTTATATATATTTATTTCTATATTCTTCTATAATTCTTTTTATTTTTTCTACTTTTATTTTTTTATTTTTCTTTTTATTCCCTTACCATTGTTTTGTTTCTTCTTTCAATAGTAAGTTATTTTTATACTTTTATATTTTTAATCTTTTAGGAAATTATTTTTGTTCTTTCTTAATGTAAATTCTTTGTAAATTAGTCATAGTTTATAGTATTAAAATAAACAAAAGTTAATATAAGTTAGTTAAAATTTTTAGCTTATGTATATTCTTATAAAATAAGTTTTATCACTCTTCTTCACAATACACCCTTCATTTATATGAATTCACTAAATTCTACGCACAATAGCCTAATTTTTTTTAGCAATTAATTTCAATCACCTTTTTACTATTACATGATAATTAATTATACAAAACTTTCATATATAAAACGCTTACAATAAAATAAACATAAAAAGAACAACAAAAGCATAAACAAATATATTTTACTACTCACGCAACCACTTTTTCTCAAATTACAAATAATTCAATTCTCTTACAGTTATCACTTAAACTTTTTTCAAACAACTTTTTCAAGTTAATAAAACTATAAAAGACAAATATTCAATCACCTTGTATTATCTTACTCAATATTTCTAACCAAATTTTTATTATTTCAGTTTTTTATTATGATTTCAGATCCCAATATGCCTCCTTTATTACTTCACCGTGGTCTTAGATGTTTTGGTAATAATATGGATAAATATTTCCTCCTCTTCATTCATGAACTCAATTCATGGACTGAAAAACAATTAAATGAATTTCTTCTTCTCCACTTACACAACTACCATTCTTTAATTCAATCTGTTAAACGGTTTTTGAATCCTGTGAATGGTTCATACTTCATCATTAGAATCAATGCCTTAGAAAATCTCAATTCGTATGAACATATTGTCCCAATTGTTAGATGCTTAAACTTAAAGAAAATATTTAATTGGGTTTACTGTGATGGTACAGAGACTAATAACAATAGAAATCTAAACAACACGACCTTAAAAAGGAAGAAAATCCAATATCCAGGTATATCTTTGAGTACATTTTCTAAAGATTTATTTACTTATGTTGCTTTTCTTGATATTAAAAACGCTTACGATTCTGTACCCATTTTCAATATTCTGACGAAATTATTTCATCTTGGTATTCGAGGAAAAAGCTTTGACTTCCTTTCTAACTTGTATTTATCTTCTAAAGCTCGTGCTCGTTTTCTTGATATGTTATCCGATGAGTTTCCAATAAATAGAGGTGTTCGACAAGGCTGTCCTCTTTCACCTATTCTTTTTAATCTTTTTATTAATGATATTTTAAATAATTGTGAAAATCTCGGTGTTAAAATTGGTGATAAACACTGTTGTGGTGGTTTATTTGCTGATGACATCGTCCTTATAGCACCTTCTGAGAAAAAATTACAAAAAATTTTAAAAAGAGTTTTAAAATGGGCTGATCTAAATGAAATGTCCTTTGGTATACAAAAATGTGCTACTATGGTAATCAAACCTATGTCTTTTACAGAACCTCCTGATTATTTAGAACCTACCTTCTATCTTAATATGCATGCAATTCCTAAAGTCTCCTGTTACACTTATCTTGGTATTCCTTTTTCTAATGATTTATCTTTAGATCCTATTATTGATAAAGTGTACAACTGTACAAATAAATCTTTATATTCTCTTTCTAACTTTTTTATGAACCCTAGCATTCCTTTAACATTTAAAAAGAAAGTTTTATAATCTTACGTCATCAGTAAACCTCTATACTATGCATCTCTAATTGGTTCTAATCAATCAAATACAAAGAAAATTCAAACACTTATTAACACTGGTATGTTTTGGTGTATCGACTCTTTCAATAGCAAAAAATCATTACCTAAGAATATAAATGATATCTCCTTGGATAAAAGGTATAACTATGTTCGAAACCCTACTATGAGTACTTATGCTCTCTCTCGAGACCTTCAGATACTTCCTATCGCAGGAGTTTGCGCTGCTAGACAGGTTAAGTGTTTCAAAAAATGGAAATTTTCACATTGTATTATTAAAGATCTTGTTTTACACACTAAAAGAATTAATAGATTCTCTTCTTGGGCGGTTAAATCTAGTTCATTAGTGGATAGACTCAGTAATGTATCAGTTAGTGAATATAGAGAAATTAAAAATTGGTACTGGAATGATCTTGCTAAAAAACAAGGAATTAAAGGTAAAAACTATGATAAATATAAATTTTGTGATTCTAAACATATTATTATGTTGGGTTATGAATACCCTCATATTAATTTAGGTATCAAATGGATAATACGTTTATGCTGTGGATATGTATATAACTCGAAAATAACCTTTAAGAGTGGAAAGGTTTCAAAAGTATGCCCTTCTCATTGCCCCTGCTGTCAACAAGGTGAGCAATCCTTTGAGCATTGGATCTTTGATTGCCTTTTCTTTTCTCTTATTAGATGGAATTCACTAGATTTCATCAATGACCTCTTCATCACATTTGCAGACAAAATATAGAAACACTCTTTATATAACAATTACATCTCAATCTTAGAATATGAAAAATATATCAACCATAAAATATATCTATTCCTTTTTGGTGGAACTTCAGCTCTGGAAGCTCCTTTGAACAACTTTACAAAAGTTCAAAGGAGCTTCCTGTTCCATACTTTTTGGGGTTGTTAACAAAAACAGTACCAGTCATATGCAGCTTTTTGGAGTTGTTATTTGATCGGTATAAATCAACACTTTTTATTGCCAAGAGGGTCGACGTCGAATCGATAAGATATAATAAAAATATCTCGTATTACAATATTATTTAATCCACAGAGTCTTTGGGGTCATCTTCTTTTACTAGAAATAATGAAAATTACCCAAGGGAGAGTTTAGTGGACACCTACTATCTTTAATTTAGATGTTATATCTTTGTTTTATATAAATTTACCATTTAGAGAGGAGTGAAATCCAAATAGTACATTACACTGAAATTATAATTATTTCAGAAATTTATTATATTTTTTTCATATTAAATTTATGTTTTAGGTTTTTATATAGTATTTTTTTATTTCAATCTATTTTTATTTATGTACTAATTCTACATGTATTAATAATTATTTATAATTAATAAAAAACATGGAAGTATACTCTCTTCCTTTAGTATAAAAAAAAACCTAACTTTCTCCTCCTTATTTTTAATTAAAACTAGATTATTGATTTTTAACAAATATGATTAAATATTAAATATGATAAAAAATTTTTTTTAATAAATATATTTTTTATTATTTAATTTTTTAATTGTAATTTTTTTAATAAATTTGTATTTCATGTAATGATGACAATTTTCAATGTAAAACTGATGGAAATGGAAAAATATATTCTTTGTCAGTAATAATAATAAAATATTATTTTTAATTTATATATATATAAAAAATTACTTCATTTATATTTTTATAATGAATAAATGGTTAACTTTTTAAAGTTTTTTTTTATATAGATTAATTAATAATCAAAATTTCAGTAATGGCATTCCAGAGAATATTTTCAGTATAACTTCATTAAAAGATTTGTATGTTTATATATAAAAAATAGAAAAATATTTAAGTTAATAATAATAATAATAATAATAATAATAATAATAATAATAATAATAATAATAATAATAATAATAATAATAATAATAATAATAATAGATTTAATAAATAAATAAATAAATAAATAAATAAAGTTTTATAATAATAATAATTATATATATTTTTAAATTAATTCAATCTGTATATTTAAATAATAATTATTATTATTATTTTATTTTTTATATCATTAAATATAATAATTAATGATATAAAAGATATTTAGTTAATAATAATATTACATCAATTCCTCAAAAAATTGTAAATCTTAAAAATCTCAGAAGATTGTAAGCTTATAAAAAAAATATAAGAATTTATTATTATCAAAATAAGTATTGATAATTATAAAAAAAATAATTGAATAACTAATAAAAATAATATATATAATTATACACAGAGATTTAAGAACAAATAAATTAACAACAATTTCTAAATATGTTGGAAAACTTTTTAATCTTAAGTATTTGTGAGTTATTATTAATAAAATCAATGTTTAATATTTTATAATAATAATATTTTTTAATTAATTTTTTATCTTATATTCTTTTTATTTTTTTTATTTATTTAAAATTGAATATATTTTTTAAATATAATATTATATATTTTTAGAAAATTAAGTAATAATGATATAAGTTCTCTTCCTTCATTCATTGGAAATCTTAAATCACTTCTTAACTTGTAAGAAGATATATACATATATAAATATATAAATATAAAATGAAACTAATATTATTAAAAAAACAGAAAATTTTGGTTATTTTTAATATACATATTTATAATTATATAATTAGATATATTAAAGTTTTATGCTTATTGTTTCATATTATGAATTAATAATAGTACTAATAATAATAATAATAATAATAATAATTATTTTTTTATTAAAAAATATTATAATTAATTTATTATATTTGTAATCAAAAAAATAATATATTATATTATAGATATTTGTCTAATTGTAAATTGACATCAATTCCTACATCAATTGGAAATTTTTCTAATCTTGAAAAATTGTTAGTATATTAATATAAATATTAATGATATAATAATGTCATATATTCGCCATTTACTTCATGATTTTAATAAAAATAATTAATATTAAATATTTAATTTATTCTTTATATATATATTGAATTTTTTAAATATTCTTTTTTGTATATACAGATTATTGAAGAAAAATAAATTAGAGTCAATTCCTAATGAAATTGGAAATCTAAAAAAATTAAATGAATTGTAAGTAAAAAGTTATATTTAATATTTTTTTAATAAAATAAATCTTTTTCATATAATATATTGTATTAATAATTGTACATTATTTTTTTTTAACATTTATATTAAATTTTAAAATATTTTTTAAAATGATTTATTTACATAGAGATTTAGATAATAATTGTATAAATGAATTATCATCAAACCTTATTGGAAAAAAATATGTGTAAATATTTTTAGAAAATTACAAATTTTTATATTTATATTAAATATATCATTATTTAATTCAAATCAAAATATATATTTTTGTATAATATAAATT
This sequence comes from Anaeromyces robustus, assembly GCA_002104895.1. Lineage (NCBI taxonomy): Eukaryota > Fungi > Neocallimastigomycota > Neocallimastigomycetes > Neocallimastigales > Neocallimastigaceae > Anaeromyces > Anaeromyces robustus. The sequence continues at coordinate 34,667 of MCFG01000420.1, read as the reverse complement.
ATAAAAAAATATTTTAATAGATCGTTTGAAAATAATAGTGCTAGTTATTGTTATTCGTGTGAAAGATTAAAAGAACAAGTTTGTTCTTCATGTAATGATAATGATTTTGAATGTGCAATTAATAGTAAAGGCCAAATATATCATTTGTACATTTCAATTAATATATATTAAAATTTATATAATTATATAATAATCCATAATATAAAAAATATAATATTAAAAATAAAAAATAATTAATTATAAATATATTGTAGAAAAATTAATAATCAAGATTTTGGTAATGGTATTCCAGATATTATTTTTGAGTTAACTTCCATAAATGAATTGTAAATATATAACAAATAATAAATATTTATTATTATATTATTTTTAAATATTAATATTATAAATATTTATAATATATTAAAATTAAATTTATATATATTTATAATTTATTATTATTTTTTAATATTTTGATATTTTGTCCATTAACTAATAATAATATAAAGATATTTATTAAATGATAAAATCTCTTCAATTTCGAATAAAATTGGAAATATTACTAATCTTAAAAGATTGTTAGTATATATTAAATATAACTATTTTTAATAATTAATAATTAATAAATAATAACTGTATTTTATTTTTTTTATTTCTATTATAATTCAATGTTTTTATATTTAATAAAATATTTTATATAGAGATATAAGAGAAAATAATATAGAAACTTTACCAGATAATATTGGAAATCTTAATAAACTTAAATATTTGTAAGTTATTATATAAATAATATTAATAATATATATGTATATTTTTAAATTAAATATTTCAAAAAATAAAAATGTTAATAGTGTATATGAATAGATTTAATTAAATTGTATTTATTTTTAACTTAAAAATATATATTAAATGTAATATTTATTTAAATAGAAAATTAAGTAAAAATCCATTAACTATCTTTCCATCATCAGTTTTAAATCTTAAATCACTTTTATATTTGTAAGTTATAATACTATTATTAAAAATTATTATTTTATACCAATTATAAAATTTTTAAAACAAATAACTTTATATATATATATATATATATATATATATATTATTATTATTATTATTATTATTATTATTATTATAATTATAATAATTATTATATCTAATAAAAGATTTTTATATTTAAAATAATATAATATTCTAGATATTTAAGTAATTGTAAATTAAATTCCATTCCAGAAGAAATTGAAAATCTTACTAATCTCCAGAAATTGTAAATATTTAAATACTAAAAATATAACAAGATATCAAAATAAATTTTAATTTATTTTATTATTTTTATGTTATTGAAATATAAATTTGATTTATAATTTTTTCATAACAATCTTAAATTTTTATTTGGTGATTTATTTTTATAGATTATTAGCAAATAATTATTTGAGAATTATCCCAGATGAAATTGGAAATCTTAAAAATTTGAATGAATTGTAAACTATATAAAAATAATACAATTATTTAACTTTAAAAATTTTTTTATTCATTTTTCTTCTTTCATTTAAAATATGATAATATAAATATTTAATAATTTTTAATGATATATTTAATATATTATGTAATTAATGTTAATATATTATAAAAAATAGGTTTTCGTATATATATGAAGATCTATATAAAGATAATTTTAAAATATTAATTTTATTATATTTTTAATATATTTTAAAATTAATATAGAATGTTAGATAATAATTGTCTTGATACTATTCCAAATACAATTGATACAGATAAAGTTTCAGTGTAATTACATATTTATAATATCATTAAATATAAAGGATAAAAAATAATTGTTTTAATAATTAATATATTAAAACATAATATATTATTTAATTTTCAAAAAAAAAAAAAAAAGCTCATTTGAACAAAATAGCATTTCTTATTGCTTGTCATGTACTGAATTAAAAGAGATTGCTTGTAAAACATGTAACCCAGATGATTTTATATGTGAAACGAATAGTAAAGGATATATTAATAGTGTGTAAGTATAATATATATAAAATAATTATATTAAACTAAAAAAATATATTATATATATATAGACAGATAACTTATTTTAAATTTATTATAGAACACTTAATAATCAAAATTTTGAAGATACAAACACATTTCCATCTATTATTACCAAAATAACTTCTTTAGAAATATTGTAAATAAAAGAAAAATTAATAAAATTTTATGTTATTAGTATTATTATAGTACTTTTTAATTAAATTTATATATATAAATATATATTTACATATAATTTTAATTTTTTAAAAATATAATTATTTTATTTAAAAAAATACAATAATACAATAATTATATTTCTAATTTAATGTTCTTTATATTTCTTTTTTTTATTATTTAAAACAAATAAACAAATATTTTATATTAATTTATTAAATTTTATTATAAATTTTTTAAAAATAAAAATCAATTTTATGAAGAGATTTAAGTAATAATCTTTTACAAAAATTTTCAGGAATAGAAAATCTTATTAATCTTCAAAAATTGTAAATATTTATAAAAATAAATAATAATAGTAATTAATTAATATTGATAAATTAAAAAAAATAATTTAAAATAATTTTTTCGTTTAAAATATAATTCTAATATTAGTTGTTTTATATATATATATTTTCATTTTTTTAAATAAATTAATTAAATTAATATATAGGATATTAAATAATAATCGTTTCAATGTTGTACCATCTGGAATTGAGCAACTTAGTAAACTTCAAATATTGTAAATATTAAAAAATATAATAATAAATTTTAAAAAGAATTTCTTTTATTTAAAATTTTTTATATTCATTTTATTAAATTTATTCTAATTTAATAAAAAAATAAATTTTTCGTAGAAAATTCACTAATAATAATATAGGAGAATTTCCAGAAATTGAAAAACTTATTAATCTCCGAGAATTGTAAATATTTATAAATAATGAATATTAATAATTAATGAATATTAATAAATTAATATATTTTTTGTCATTTACAATATAATTCTAATATTAGTTGTTTTAAATATATTTTTGTTTTTTTATTAAAAAATTAATAAAAATAATATACAGATATTTAAATGATAATTTTTATAGCTATATACCATCTGGAATTGAGCAACTTAATAAACTTCAAATATTGTAAATATTAATAAATATTATAATAAGTTTTCAAAGATAATTTTTTAATTTAATTTTTTTATATTATTTTACAATATTTATTATAGTTTTTTAATGAAAACATCAACTTTATACAGAGACTTCAGTTTTAATTATTTAGAAAATTTTCCAGAGATTGAAAAACTTATTAATCTTCAAGAATTGTAAATATATGTAAAAATGAATATTAATAAATAATTAATATTGAAAATTAAAAAAATTAATTTAAAATACTTTTGTCATTTACAATAATTCTAATATTTGTTGTTTTAAAAATATTTATGAATTTTTTTAAAAAACTTAATAAAAATAATATACGATATTTAAATAATAATTATTATAAAAATATACCATCTGGAATTGAGCAACTTAATAAACTTCAAATATTGTAAATATTAATAAATATTATAATAAATTTTAAAAGATAATTTTTTCATTTAAAATTTTTTAAATTCATTTTGCTAAATTTATTCTAACTTTTTTAAACAAATATTAATTTTATAAAGAAATCTCAGTTATAATTATATAGAAAATTTTCCAGGGATTGAAAAACTTTTTAATCTTCAAGAATTGTAAATATTTATAAAAATGAATATTAATAATTAGTTAATGTTGATAAATTAAATGTAATTTACAATATACTCTAATATTAACTATTTTTTTTAAAAAAAATTAATAAAAATAATATATAGATATTTAAATAGTAATTTTTATAGAAATATACCATCTGGAATTGAGCGACTTAATAAACTTCAAATATTGTAAATATTAATAAATATTATAATAAATTTTCAAATGATTATTTTTTTATTTAATTTTTTAATATCCATTTTACTAAATTTATTCTAAAATTTTTAATAAATAAAAATCAATTTAATACAGAGATTTAAGTAGAAATCTTTTGCAACAATTTCCAGAAATTGAAAATTTTATTAACCTTCAAACATTGTAGATATTAAAAAAAATGATAAAAAAATTTCAAAAGGTCATTTTTTCATTTAGTCTTTTTTTATATCCATTTTATTAACTTTATTCTAAATTTTTTAATAAACAAAAATCAATTTAATACAGAGATTTAAGTAAAAATCTTTTACAAGAATTTCCAGAGATTGAAAATTTTATTAATCTTCAAACATTGTAAATATTAAAAAAATATGATAATAAAATAATAAAATTTCAAAAGGTCATTCTTTCATTTAAAATTTTTTATATTCATTTTACTAATTTTTTCTAACATTTTTAATAAAAAAATTATTATTTATAAAGAAATTTAAATGATAATTCTTTAGAAGAACTTCCGGGGATTGAAAAATATATTAATCTTCAAGAATTGTAAATATTTGTAATAATGAATATTAATAAATAATTAATATTGAAAATTTAAAAATTAATTTAAAATACATTCGTCATTTACAATATTATTCTAATATTCGTTGTTTTAAATATATATTTTTATTTTTTTAAAAAAATTAATCAAATTAATATATAGGTTATTAAAAGGTAATGATTTCGAAAGTGTACCATCTGGAATTAATCAACTTAATAAACTTAAATTAGTGTAAATATATAGAAATATATATGAATATTTATATTAATATTCATATTAATATAATAATAATAATAATTATAATAATAATAATAATAATAATAATAATAATAATAATAATAATAATAATAATAATAATAATATTAATATTAATAAATAATGATAATAATAAATAATAATAAATTATAATAAATAATTATAATAATAATAAATAATAATAATTAATTTTATCAATAATATAAAAAATTTTAAATAGAAATTTAAGAAATAATGAAATATCTTCTTTACCTCCAGAATTTGAGGATAGTGATATAGAAATACTAATAGGTTATGTACCTGATGATGAATATGATGATGATGAATATGATGATGAATATGATGATGAAGATGATGATGATGATGATGATGAAGATGAATAGTATAGTTAATATTTAATAACGATAATCAATTTAAAAACGAAAACTTCTTTTTTAAAAAAATCATAAAAATCCAAATATTACTTGTATATAACTTCTTTACAGAAATTTCTTGAAAGAATTGTCATATTAATTAAAATATTTTTTTTTAAATTTTATTAATAATTTAATTTGATAATTACCAAAATAATTTTGTAACTGTACTTTAGTAATATTTATGTGAGAAAAAATAATTTTATTTTATTTATTTATATAAAATATTGTAACAAAATATTATTTTAATAAAAAAAATCTATTAAAAAATATAATTTTTTTATTATGTAAAAACTGAATTTAGTATTTTATGCTATTTATATATGTACAATTATATATAAATAGCTTGTTCGCCAAGGTTGCCATTTATCCCCAATTTTATTCAATTTATTCATTAATGATATTTTGAATAATTGTTCCAACTTTGAAGTTTCATGTGGTAATTCAATCTGTTGTGGCGGTCTCTTTGCTGATGAGATTGTTCTTATTACTCCTACCAAGAGTAAACTCAGAGCACTTTTATCTCATGTACACGATTGGGCCAAAACCAATGAAATGACCTTTGGTATCAACAAATGGGCTACAATGGTTGTTAAACCACTCAAACTCTCTCTTCCTCATAATTATTCTGACCCAACCTTCTTTCTAGGTATCAATAGAATTCCTAAAACTTCTACCTATAAATATCGTATCCCTTTGGCAATTCTCTTTCTCTTAAATCTATTATTTCTAATCTTAATTCAAAACTTAGTAGATTGGTATTGAATGATAATATAAGAAATAGTTATCAATATTAACATTAATAAAAGATATAATAAAAAAATAGTCATTGATATTGATAAAATTAAATAGGAAAATAAATGTAGATTTATGTAATTGAACATTCTAGGATGGAAATTTATCTATCGAACTCCTGAAGGTAATAAGCATTGGAAATATGAATGCTATGGTGATACAATTTGATATGTGTACTGTATTAAATTGGGCATTACGCTCAATGATAATGATTGGTTAATTTCTCAGTAATATTTTAATTTTTATTTAGCTTAGTAAACATGTATCTAAGTATCTAATATCAATAACATCATTCATGACACATCCAAACATTTCATTCTAAATGAAGATAATCATTTTATTATCATAATTAATCTATCTTAAAATATATGCAATTTCTAAAGTCTCATGCTACACCTGTCTTGGTATTCCTTTTTCTAATGATTTATATTTAAAACTTATTATTGATAAAATATATAATTGTACAAAAAAATCATTATATTCTCTTTCTAACTTTTTTATGAATTCTAGTATTCTTTTAGCTTATAAAAAGAAGATTTTACAATTTTACGTCATCAGTAAACCTCTATACTATGCACCTCTTATTAACTCTAATCAATCAAATACAAAGAAAATTCAAACACTTATTAATACTGGTATGTTTTGGCATATCAACTCTTTCAATAGCCAAAAATCATTATGGGGTTGGTTGATTTTTTAACAAAAACAGTACCAGTCATATGCATCTTTTTGGAGTTGTTATTTGATCGGTATAAATCAACACTTTTTATTACCAAGAGCGTCAACGTCGAATAGATTAAATATAATAATACCTCGAATTACAATATTATTTCATCCACAGAGCCTTCGGAGTCATCTTCTTTTACTAAAAATGATGATGATTACCCAAGGGAGGGCTACACTATCTTTAATTAAGATGTTACTTCTTTGTTTTATATTATTTTATCATTTAGAGAGGAGTGAAATCCGAATAGTACCTTAAACTGAAATTATAATTATTTCAGAAATTTATTATATTTTTCTTTATATTATATTTATGTTATAGGTTTTTAGACATTATTTTTTTTATTTTAATCTATTTTTATTTATGTACTAATTCTAAATGTATTAATAATTTTTTATAATAAATAAAAAACATGGCAGTGTATTTTATTTATTATAAAAAATCTAACTTTTCTCCTCCTCTCCTCCTTATTTTTAATTAAAACTAAATTGTTGATTTTTAACAAATATAATTAAAAATTAAAAATGTTAAAAAAATTTTTTTAATAAAAATATATTTTTTATTATTTATTTTTTAAATGTAATTTTTTTTATAGACTTAAATATATGATTCATCACATAAAAGTGTATGGAATTATTTTAAATTCTTTAGTATTGAGTTAACTATTATTTCAACATTTTAAAAATAAAATAAAATAAAATAAAATAAAATATAAAATAAAATAAAATTTTTATTTTTTTTCAAAGTATTTTAATTCCTTTAAATAGATAAAACAGCTATAAAGTTTAAAATTATTTAAATATTTTTAAATTTAATTTATATAAATAATATATTAATTTAATTTATTTATATTGGGTAATATTTAGATCAAAGTTATATATTTAAATTTTGAGGTTAATAGAAATTAAAAAAATCAAAAATAATTTTTGTAACAATTAAAATAATAAATAAAATGAAAAAATTCATTATTATAATCAATATAAAATAAAAATATAAATATAAATAAAATTTAATAACATAATAAAAAATATAATATTATTAAAAATAAAATAAATAAATAAATAATATTATCTATAGCGTAACAATAATAATTAAGGAAAATTGATTTTAAATTTTTAAATAATTAAAAATATTTTATAATATCATCATACAAAAAATATGAGTTTTTTATAGTAGCTTAAAAGATAATTAAAATATAGTAAGAAAATATTAATAAATAATTATAATAATTATTTTATTATTTGTTTTTGAGTAATTTTTTGGATTTGTTTTTGCATACGAGGTTTAAATAATTTAAAAGAAATGATATTTTTTAATACATAAATAAATAAGTAAATAAATATCCATTTTATTTTTACATTTAAAAAGTTTTTGCTAAATATTAGATATTAAATTAATTAAAAAAATTAAATGAATTGTAAGTAAAAAGTTTTATTGATTTTTTTTTTAATAAAATAAATCTTTTTTGTATATAATATATTGTATTAATAATTGTACATTATTTTTTATTAACATTTATATTAAATAAACTTTAAAAAATTTTTTAAAATGATTTACATAGAGATTTAGATAATAATTGTATAAATGAATTACCATCAAATCTTATTGGAAATAAATATGTGTAAGTTTTTTTAGATTTTTCTATTTAATTCAAAAAAAAATTCATATTTTTTATATATTAATTATAAAAAAATATTTTAATAGATCGTTTGAAAATAACAATAGTGCTGGTCATTGTTATTCATGTGAAAGATTAAAAGAACAAATTTGTTCTTCATATAATAATGATGATTTTGAATGTGCAATTAATAGTAAAGGCGAAATATATCATTTGTACATTTCAATTAATATATATTAAAATTTATATAATTATATAATAAAATAATCCATAAATATTAAAGATATAGTATTAAAAATAAAAAATAATTAATTTTAAATATATTGTAGAAAAATTAATAATCAAGATTTTAGTAATGGTATTCCAGACATTATTTTTGAGTTAATACCATAAATGAATTGTAAATATATAACAAATAATAAATATTTATTATTATATTATTTTTAATTATTAATATTATAAATATTTATAATATATTAAAATTAAATCTATATATATTTTAATTTATTATTATTTTTGATATTTTGATATTTTGTCTATTTACAAATAATAATATAAAGATATTTATTAAATGATAAAATCTCTTCAATTTCGGATAAAATTGGAAATATTACTAATCTTAAAAGATTGTTAGTATATATTAATTATAACTATTTTTAATAATTAATAAACAATAATTATAGAAAAATGTATTTTACTTTTTTTAATTCTTTTATATTCAATTTTTTTATATTTAATAAAATAATTTATATAGAGATATAAGAGAAAATAATATAGAAACTTTACCAGATAATATTGGAAATCTTAATAAACTTAAGTATTTGTAAGTTATTATATAAATAATATTAATAATATATATGTATATATATATTTTTTAAATTATAAATTTTTCATGAAATATAACTTTTTATAGTGTACTTGAATAAATTTAATTAATTCTTTACTTAAAAATATATATTAAATATAATATTTATTTATATAGAAAATTAAGTAATAATAACTATCTTTCCATCATCAGTATTAAATATTAAATCACTTCTTTATTTGTAAGTAATAATACTATTAATAAAAAATTATTATTATTTTATTCCAATTATAAAATTTTTAAAATAAATAACTTTATCTTATTTAATATATATTATTATTATTATAATAATAATAATATTAATTATTAGTCTAATAAAAAATTTTTATATTTAAAATGATATAATGTTTTAAATATTTAAGTAATTGTAAATTAAATTCCATTCCAGAAGAAATTGAAAATCTTACTAATCTCCAGAAATTGTAAATATATATAAATACTAATAATATAACAAGATATCAAAATAAATTTTAATTTATTTTATTATTTTTATGTTATTGAAATATAAATTTGATTTATAATTTTTTCATAACAATCTTAAATTTTTATTTGATGAATTATTTTTATAGATTATTAGCAAATAATTATTTGAGAATTATCCCAGATGAAATTGGAAATCTTAAAAATTTGAATGTATTGTAAATTTTATAAAATAAAATAATTATTTTACTTTAAAAAATTTTTTTATTCGTTTTTCTTCTTTCATTTAAAATATGATAATATAAATATTTAATAATTTTTAATGATATATTTAATATATTATGTAATTAATGTTAATATATTATAAAAAATAGGTTTTCGTATATATATGAAGATCTATATAAAGATAATTTTAAAATATTAATTTTACTGTATTTTTAATATATTTTAAAAATAATATAGGATGCTAGATAATAATTGTCTTGAATCTATTCCAAATACAATTGATACAGATAAAGTTTCAGTGTAATTACATATTTAAAATATCATTAAATATAAAGGATAAAAAATAATTGTTTTAATAATTAATATATTAAACAAATAATAATATATTATTTGATTTTCAAAAAAAAAAGCTCATTTGAACAAAATACCATTTCTAAATACTTTTCATGTACTGAACTAAAAGAAAAAGTTTGTAGAACGTGTTAATATTATGAATTTATATGTGAAATGAATAGTAATGGATATATTAATAGAGTGTAAGCATAATATATAAGAATTATATTAAATTAAAATAATATATTTTATATACATATATAAACAGATAACTTATTTTAAACTTATTATAGAAAAATTTATAGTCAAGTTTTTTCTAATATAAATATATTTCCATCTATTATTACAGAAATAACTTCCTTAGAAAAATTGTAAATAAAAGAAAAATTAATAAATATATTTAATATATTTAAAAATAATTAATTAAAATATTCATTTCATTTCATTAGATTTATTCTAACTTTTTTAAAAAACAAAAAATTATTTTATATAGAGATTTAAGTTATAATCATTTAAATATATTTCCAGGGATTGAAAAACTTATTAATCTTCAAGAATTGTAAATATATGAAACAAGGAATATTAAATAATTAATATTGATAAATTAAAAAAAAATTAATTTAAAATATTTTTTTCATTTACATTATAATTTTAATATTTATTGTTTTAAATATATTCTTGTTTTTTTTAAAAAAAATTAATAAAAATAATATATAGATATTTAAATGCTAATTATTATAGAAATATACCATCTGGAATTGAGGAACTTAATTAACTTCAAATATTGTAAATATTAATAAATATTATAATAAATTTTCAAAGATTATTTTTTCATTTAAAATTTTTTATTTTCATTTTGCTAAATTAATTTTCTAACTTTTTTAAAAAATAAAAATAAATTTTATAAAGAAATTTGAATAATAATTATTAAAAACAATTTCCAGGGATTGAAAAACTTATTAATCTTCAAGAATTGTAAATATTTAAAACAATGAATATTAAATAATTAATATTAAGAAATTAAAAAAAAATAATTTAAAATATTTTTGTTATTTACAATATAATTCTAATATTATTGTTTTAAATATATTTTTGTATTTTTTTTAAAAAAAAATTAATTAAAATAATATATAGGTTATTAAAAGATAATGATTTCGAAAGTGTACCATCTGGAATTGAGCAATTTAATAAACTTAAATTAGTGTAAATATATTGAAATATATATGAATATTTATATTAATATAATTATAATAATAATAATTATAATAAATAAGAAATAATAAAATTAATAATAATAATAATAATAATAATAATAATAATAATAATAATAATAATAATAATAATAATAAATGATAAATAATATTTATAATAATAATAAATAATATTTATAATATTAATAAATAAAAATATTAAATAATAATAATTATATAATAAATAATAATAATTAATTTTATCATTAATATAATAAATTTTAAATAGAGATTTAAGAAATACTGAAATTTATTCTTTACCTCAAGAATTTGAGAATAGTGATATAGAAATACTTATAGGTTATGTCCCTGATGAAGAAGATTTTGAACTTGGTTTGGAAGATGAAGAATAATATGAATAGTATAGTTAATATTTAATAACGATAATCAATTTAAAAACGAAAACTTCTTTTTTAAAAATATCATAAAAATCCAAATATTACTTGTATAACTTCTTTACAGGAATTACTAGAATTGCCACATTTATTAAAAAAATTATTTTTTAAATTTTATAAGTAATTAAAGGGAGAGTTGCATTTCGCAATGTTGCATTTCGCAATGGGGCGCATGACAAAGATTTGTAGGTTGCATTTCGCAATGTTGCAATTCGCAATGTTGCATTTCGCAATGGGGCGCATAATTGTATAAATAATTAAATAAATAAAAATATAATATAAAGAATTATTTATTTAATAATATTTTTTTAGTTAATAATATTTTTATTTAATGATTTAATAATATTAAATATTTTTTTAATATTGAATATTTTTTTAGTATTTTAATAATATTTTATTTATTTTTTTTATTTAATGATATTGAATATTTTTTTAGTATTTTAATAATATTTTATTTATTTTTTTTATTTAATGATATTGAATATTTCTTCAATATTTTTTTTTATTTAATGATATTGAATATTTCTTCAATATTTTTTTTTATTTAATGATATTGAATATTTCTTCAATATTTTTTTTTATTTAATGATATTGAATATTTCTTCAATATTTTTTTATTTAATAATTTAATAATATTGAATATTTTTTGAATATTTTTTTTTATAATTATATTTTTTATTTAATATTTTAATAATATTGAATTTTTTTTTTAATATTTCAAATCAAAAAAATTTTATAAAAATATTTAATTTTATAATGAATTTTTATTTTTATATTTTTTTTTTCGTAAATAAGTAATTAATAAAAAAATATTTATTTATTTGTTTCTTTTCTTTATTCTAAAATTTATATTATTTTTTTATTTATTATTTGTTATCGTCTTTTTAATAAAAATACATATATAATACTGTTATATTATTTATTATCTTTTATTTTATTTATTATTATTCATTTATCAAAAAAATAATATAAATATATTTAATTTTATAATAATTTTTTTTTTTTTTTTTTAATTTTTTTACTTTATTTTTTTTTGTAAGTAATTAAAAAGAAAAGAAATATTTATTTATTTGTTTATTTTCTATTCATTTATTTATATATATATTTTTTATTTATTTATTTAATTTTTTTAAATTCTATTTTATTTTATTTCATAACGTGGCTTTCATAATTTGTGTTAAAAAATTTTTCATTTTTTATTTGTTTTTTATGCGCCTCATTGCAAAAATTTAATATGCGCCCCATATCATATTGCGAAATGCAACATTGCGAAATGCAACACATTCGTAATTAAATATGACAATTAATAAAATAATTTAGTAATATTTATGTGAGAGTAAATAAAATTTTTTCATTTATTTATATAAAATATTGTAAAAAGATATTATTTTAATGAAAAAAATCTATTAAAAAAAATAATAAATTTTTTATTATGTAAAAAAGAAATATAATATTTTATGTTATTTATATATGTACAATTATATAAAAATAATGTAATAATTCAATAATATAATATATTATAATAACGTTTTTATTATTTTTAGAGAATATTTTGAATTACTTATAATTAATTAATATGAAATATCTACAGTTCATTAATATTAGTAGATTTGGTATTGAATGATAATATAAGATATAGTTATCAATATTAACATTAATAAAAAGACAGAATAAAAAAAAATAATCATTGATATTGACAAAATTAAATAGGAAAATAAATGTAAATATATGTAATTGAACACTCTAGGATGAAAATTTATCCATCGGACTCTGAAGGTAATAAACATTGGAAATATGAATGCTATGGTGGTACAATTTGATATGTGTACTGTATTAAATTGGGCATTACGCTCAATGATAATGATTGGTTAATTTCTCAGTAATATTTTAATTTTTATTTAGCTTGCTTTTACTATTTTAACATGAATTTATCAAAATTTACTAACAATCAGTTATTACGTCGTGGTTTACTAACAGAGGTTTATTCTTCTTTTCATTCATGCCTTACAAACATGGATGATTAATAAATTGTTGGATTATCTTAGTAAACATGTATCTAATATCAATAACATCATTCATGACATATCTAAACATTTCATTCTAAATGAAGATAATTATTTTATTATCAGAGTTAATTATAAAGACCTTAATGCTCATCTTAAACTAAATAAACTCTCCAATTAAATTCTCTCCCCTTCTTTATTATTTATTAAAACCAAATGGCTTTTAACAAATATGATTAAATAATAAAAATGGTAAAAACTTTTTAATTATTATAAAGCGCATATTTTATTATTTAATATTTTAAGCATAAGATTTTAGGAATTGCATGTATATTAAGATAGAAAGTAGATTCTAGATAGTCAGGAGGTTCCGTAAAAGACCTAGGTTTAACAACCGTAGTAGCCCATTTTTAAATACAAAATGATATTTTATTTGGATCACTTTTTTTGTATATAGAAATTATAGAGGCGGTGTTCCAATTATGGGGGAAAGAGCCATCCTAAATTTTATTAAAGATAATTTAAAGAAATTTTGAAGGGCTTGAATATTTTTTTTTCAACCTTGGATCGCTAAAGAATGCTTTATAAAATCCGATGGAAATATCATCGGGAAACGGGGCTTTATTTTTCTTCATAGAGATGACCATTTTACGAATTTCAGAGGGAGAAATAGGATCATTGATATCCCAGACATTTTCCTTAAAATCGAAATTTCTAAGAGCATTTTCCCAGTATTTATTATTGAGACTATGTCCAGAAACATCAGAAGAAAGATCTTTATAATGTTCAGCCCAATGAGAGATTTGTTCTCTAGGAAAGACAATATCATTTCCAAATTTAGATTTGATAACATGAGAAGGTGTTTTAGAAATAAGAAGGTTTAAAAAACATGGTTAAGATAAGTGATACTATCTTTTTTTCGAAATTCCAACCGTTAATATTCAAACAAGCACAAATATTAAAGAATTTTGTATTTGGGTTTAAGAAACAAGAGAATAAATCTTTTGATTTTACCTAGAAATTGGATTTTTTTCCTTTTCTAGGTCGTGTTGTTATGATTACTATTGTTATTGGTCTCTGTACCATCACAGTAAACCCAATTAACCATTTTCTTTAAGTTTAAGCATCTAACAATTGGGAGAATATGTTCAAACGTATTGAGATTTTCTAAGGCATTGATTCTAATGATGAAGTATGAACCGTTCACAGGGTTAAAAAGTCATTTTAAAGATTGAATTAAGAAATGGTAATTATGTAAATGGAGAAAAAGAAATTCATTAAGTTGTCTCTCAGTCCATGAATTGAGTTCATGAATGAAGAGGAGGAAATATTTATCCATATTATTACCAAAACACCTAAGTTCACATATAAAATATATTTTGTTTATGCTTTTGTTGCTCTTTTTTTTGTTTATATATATATTATATATATAAACAGATAATTAATTTTAAATTTATTATAGAATATTTAAAAATCAAATTTTTTATAATACAAATATATTTCCATCTATTATTACCAAAATAGCTTCTTTAGAAAAACTGTAAATAAAAAAATTAATGAAAATTTTTGTTATTCGTATTTTTATAGTTATTTTTAATTAAATTTATTTATATAAATATATATTTACATAAAATTTTAATTTTTTAACTATATACCTATTACATTTAAAAACTACAATAATGTTTAAAAAATAATATATTTTATTTTTAATTTACTATTTTTATATTTTATTTTTTGTATTAAAAAAATCATTATAACTAAATTAATATAATTTCATAATAAAAAAATCAACTTTATACAGGAATTTAAATGATGATCATTTTTATAGTGGATTTCAAGAAATTAAAAAACTTATTAATCTTCAAGAATTGTAAATATTTATAAAAATAGATAATATTAATAATTAATTAACATTGATAAAATAAAAAGATTAATTGAAAGTTTTTTTGTCATTTACACTATATTCTAATATTAATTGTTTTTAATATATCATAATATTTTTTTTTAAAAAATGTAAAGGAATCAAATTAATATATATAGAATATTATCATAAGACTCTTTAATGTACCATATGGAATTGAGGAACTTAATAAACTTCAAATATTGTAAATATTAATAAATATAATAATAAATTTTAAAAAGATTGTTTTTTATTTTAATATTTTTATATTAATTTTACTGAATTTATTCTAACATTTTAAATAAATAAAAATTAATTTAATACAGAGATTTAAGTAATAATTATATAGTTGAATTTCCAGGAATTGAAAAACTTATTATTAATCTTAAAAAATTGTAAATATTAATAAATATAATAATAAATTTTAAAAAGATTATTTTTTATTTAAATATTTTTTTATTCATTTTACTGAATTTATTCTAATTTTTAATAAATAAAGAACAATTTAATATAGAAATTTAAGTTTTAATTATATATAAGAATTATCAGGAATTGAAAAACTTTTTAATCTTCAAAAATTGTAAATACTTGTAAAAATGAATATTTATGATTAATTAGTATTGATAAAATTATAAAATTAATTTAAAATACTTTTGTCATTTACAATATAATTATAATATTAGTTTTTTAAATATATATTTTTAAAAAATGTTATGAAATATATATATACATATATATTCATATTATAATAATAATAATAATAATAATAATAATAATAATAATAATAATAATAATAATAATAATAATAATTTACAATAATAATAATAATAATAATAATAATTTATAATAATAATAATAATAATAATTTACAATAATAATAATAATAATAATAATGATAATAATAATAATAATAATAATAATAATATTAATAATAATAAATAAATAACTAAATAAATAAATACATAATTAATTAATTAATTTTACCGTCAACATAATACGTAGCGATTTAAGAAATAATTGACATTTCTTCTCTATTTTCAGAATTTGAAAATAGTGATACAGAAATACTTATTGATAAAATCAATATGATTATGGTGATATTGACTTAGAGGATGAATAATATACTTAATATTACTTGTATAACTTCTTTACAAAAACTACTTGAAAGAATTATCATTTAAAAAATTTTATTTTTAATTTTATTATTAATTTAATTATTAAAATTATTTTTTAATTGTACATTAATAATATTTATGTGAAAAAAAAAAAATAATAATATTTTTTATTTATTAAAATAAAAAAAATGTAACACAATATTCTTTAATGAAAAAAATCTATTAAAGAAATAATAATAATAATAATATTTTTACTATGTGAAAATTGAATATTTTATTTTATGCTATTTGTATCTGTGCAATTATATAAAAATAATAAAATAATGTAATAATAGAATAAAATTATCATTATTCTTAATTTTTTTTAGAGAATTATGAAGAAATTTGAAAGTATTTTTAAAGGTTAAATGTTTACACTTACTTTTAAAAATGCTTTACACTTACGAAAAATTTAACTAAAAGTGCTACAATATACATTGAATGTAAATATGGACTGTCAAAAGATATACAAGATTTTTTGCTCTATCTTATCCCAATAACAACTTGTGTTCATCTGGATTATGAGAATATGTAGTGGTTTTCAATTTAATTACATGTTTTACATAAAGGAAAACCAATACTTGAAAACATTTCTATGTGTTACCCTTACTGTGGTGAAAAATCGCAAAATTTTTCTCATTGGATTTTCAAGTTTAAGACCTTTGAACAAGATAGAAATAAAATTATTAATCACACTGATGACTTATTCTTGAAGTTTGCCTTAACTATTAAAAATAAATCAATGAAAATATTTATGGACTCGGAAGAAGATTATGAAGATAATATATATTACTAAATGCTTAATGTTTTCCTTGATGTGCCTTATGCATTTGAACAAATAAATATTGATGTGGAATAGAATCAGTAGCTTGAACTATTTTTAAAAGTTCAACAGAGTCTCCTGTTCTGGATACTGTGAGATCTGTCACATTTTCTTACTGTAATTATGCCAATATATCTTTTCAGATTTTCTTCAATTAGTATAATAACAATACGAACACTATAGTCCGCTTCAAGGGTATCGACATCGAAAAAATAAAGCATTGGAATTTATTCCGACACGGATACGAATGATATTTCATTCGTTGAATGGGTGAGGTTAGAAGTTTAACTCCTTTCTTATTATTTAATATTTTTTAATTTTATTAATATCTGTAATAAATTTTATTATTTACTTTTATATCTTTTATTACTTTTATTTATTTTATATTTCATGTATTATATATTTTAGTTTAATGTAATTTATATTTCACATGATTGTTTAAAATTTAAATTAATTATTTTAAATAAATATTAATCCTATTTTGTTTTTTTTTTTTTAAAAAAAAAAAATAATTAAAAATAAAAAATTATAAAGCATAATAATATTTTTTAATGCAAAAAATATTGGAAAAATCATTTCTGATTAGTGATTGGATGTTGACCATTTAAAAATTTTGAAATTTTTAAATAATATTATTAAAAATAATAAAAATAACATATAATATTTAAATATCAAAAATTAATTAAAAAAATAAAAAAAATAATAATAATAATTATCTAAGAATAATAAAAGATTTTTATATAAATGAAATAATATCATTTATGTAGAAATTTGATAATTTTATTATAATGTATAACTAATTAGTAATAAATTTAAAAATTATAAATAAATCATATATGAAAAAAAAATAATAGTATTATTGTATCGAATAATTTTAAATGTATGATAAGGGTAATATTATTAAATAATAGATTATTAAAAAAAATAATAATATAAATGAGATAAAATGGGATTAACAGAAAATATTTTGATTGCAGCTCAAAATAATGATACTAATAAAATAAAATCGCTTATTGAAAATGCTAGTAAAAATGGTACAGTTATAATGATTAATGAAACCAATGAGGATGGATGGTATCCATTATTATATAGTACTAGTAATAATAATATTGATATAACTAAATTATTAATTGATTATGCCAATAACAATGAAATTAAATTAAAAATTAATGATAAAAACAAAGATGGATGGTATCCCCTTTTACATAGTATTTATAATGATAATGTTGAAATGACGAAATTAATATTTGATTATGCAAATAAAAATAATATTGTTGTAAAAGTAAATGAAAAAAATAAAGATGGATGGTATCCTCTTTTATCTTGTACAGAAAAAAATAATATGGTGATGTTAAAATTATTAATTGAATATGCTAAAAAACTTAAAATTATTTTAAAGCCTAATGTAAAAAATAAAGATGGTTGGTATCCACTTTTATATACTGTTAATAAAAATAATGTTAAATTAGCAAGAACTATAATTGATTATGCCAGAAAAAATAATATAATTTTAAAACTTAATGAAAAAAATAAAAATGGATGGAATCCATTATTATTTAGTAATATGAAAAATAATATTGAGATGACAAAATTATTAATTGATTATGCTAATAAAAGTAAAGTTATTTTAGATATCAATGAAAAAAATAATATTGGAGATAATGCATTTATAGTAAGTATTGATAATAATAATGTTGAATTGGTTAAAGTAATAATTGATTATGCTAATAAAAATAATATTATTTTAGAAATTAATGGAAAAAATAAAGCTGGATGGTATCCACTATTATGTAGTGCCTATATAAATAATGTTGGTATAACTAAAATCTTAATTGATTATGCCAATAAAAATGATATTATCATAGATATTAATGAAAAAAATATAGATGGTTCCTATCCAATTTTATTTAGTACTGATAAAAATAATGTAATTATGACAAAATTATTGATGGATTATGCCAGAAAAAATGATATAATTTTACAAATTAATGAAAAAAATAGAAATGGATGGTATCCACTTTTATTCAGTGCCAATAAAAATAATATAGGTATGACTAAATTAATAATGGATTATGCCAAAAAAAATGATATTCTATTGAAAATCAATGAATCGAATAATAAAGGTAATTATCCATTATTAACAAGTGTTTCAGAAAATAATATTGAAATGACAAAAATATTGATACGGTATGCCGATAAAAATGATATTATTCTTAATATTAATGAAAAAAATGAAAGTGGTTTTTATCCACTTTTATATAGTACATATAAAAATAATATTGAAATGACAAAATTATTAATCAATTATGCCAACAATCATAATATTATTTTAAAAATTAATGAAAAAAACATTCGAGGAGATAATCCATTATTGATGAGTGTTAATAAAAATAATATAGAAATGACAAATTTATTATTGAATTATGCTAATGATAATAATATTATTTTAGAGATTAATGAAAGAAATGAAAATGGATGGTATCCAATTCTATATAGTGTTCATAATAATAATATTGAAATGACAAATGCAATAATTGATTATGCTAATAAAAATGATATTATTTTAGATATTAATGAAAAAAATAATAATGGATGGTATCCCATTTTTTATAGTATAAATAATAATAATATTGAAATGATGAAATTATTAATTGATTATGCCAATCAAAATTTTTATATATTAGATATTAATGAAAAAAATAATAATGGATGGTATCCCTTATTACTTTGTGTTAAAAAAGATAATATAGAAATGACTAATTTATTAATTGATTATGCTAATAAAAATGATATTATTTTAGAAATTAATGAAAAAAATAATAATGGTAATAATCCTCTTTTAGTTTGTATTAAAAATGAAAATACTGAAATGGAAGCTTTATTATTTGATTATGCTAGTAGAAATAATATTATTTTGGAAATTAATGAAAAAAATAATATAGGAAATTATTCACTTTTGATGAGTATTATTTCTAAAAGTAGTAAAAGAATAAAGTTATTAATGGATTATGCCAATAGAAATAATCTTATTTTAGAACTTAATGAAAAAAGTGAAAATGGATGGTATCCTATGTTATATAGTATTAGTAATAATAGTATTGTTATCATTGAATTAATAATTGAATATGCCAATAAAAATAATATTATTTTAGAAATTAATGAAAGAAATAATCAAGGAGATAATTGTCTTTTGAAAAGTATACATAATGATAATATAAAAATTACTAAAATATTGATTGATTATGCCAATCGTCATAATATTATTTTGGATATTAATGGGAAAAATGATCGAGGAGATAATCCATTATTATTAAGTACAAGTGAAGGTAATGTTGAAATCACAAATTTATTAATGAATTATGCTAATCGTCACCACATTCTATTGAATATTAATGAAAGAAATAATCAAGGGGATAATTCCTTTTTAAATAGTACCATTAATAGTAATAATATAAAAATCATGAATTTATTAATAAATTATGCCAAGAAAAATAAAATTGATTTGAATATTCAAGAAAAAAATGAACAAGGGGATAATTCATTTATAGGGAGTGTTCTTAATAATAATATTGAAATGACAAAATTATTAATAAATTATGCCAATCAAAACGAAATACAGTTTGATGTAAATGAGAAAAATAAAAATGGATGGAGTCCATTTTTATATAGTATTAAAAATAATAATATTGAAATGATAAGATTATTAATGGATTATGCAATGAAAACGGAGACATTAATAGAAATGAATGAACAAAGTAAAGATGGATGGTATCCATTATTATGTTGTACAAAAGTAGGTAATATTGAAGTAGCCAAAATATTAATAGAATATGCTAATCAACATCAAATTATTTTAGAAATAAATGAAAAATGTGAAAGAGGATGGTTCCCATTATTAAGAAGTGTTAATGGAAATAATATAGAAATGGTAAAATTATTAATAGATTATGCCAATCAACATAATATATTTTTAGAAATTAATGAACAAAATAGTTATAGTGATAATCCACTTTTAATTAGTGTTATTAATAATAATATAGAAATAACTAAATTATTAATAGATTATGCTGATAAAAATAATATAATATTAGAAATTAATGAACAAAATAAAAAGGGAGATAATCCACTTTTAAAAAGTATTCATAATGATAATATGGAACTAATGAAATTATTATTTTCGTATGCTGAACGAAATTATATCAATATGAAAATTAATGATCGAAATAAATTTGGCAATAATTCATTTACAAAAGCAACCAAAGAAAATAATATTGATATTGTTAAATATTTAATTTCCTATGCCAATAAAAATGATATTATTATAAATATAAATAATAAAAATGTTGTAGGTTGTTATCCATTATTTTATAGTACCGAGAATAATAATATTGAAATGACAAAAATATTAATAGATTATGCTAATGAAAAAGGAATAGGATTAAAAATTAATGATAAAAATAAAAAGGGAAATAATCCAATTTTAAATTCATTAAAAAATAATAATATAGAATTAACCAAATTAATTATTGATTATGCTAATCAATATAATATTCAATTAGAAATTAATGAAAAAGATATAGAAAATATTATTAGTCATAATAATAATAATAAAGATTTCAATAAAAAGAAAAATAATATAAATATAATAAACATAGATGATAAAAATAAAAATATTATTATAGATAAAAAAAATGTAAATATAAATAAAAATGAAGATGAAAATATAATAATAAATGAAAGAAATATAGATATAAATGAATTTATAAATGAAAAAAGTATAAATAAAAATAAAAATGAAAATGAAAATGATAATGATAATGATAATGAAAATGAAAATGAAAATGAAAATGAAAATGAAAAAGTTAATAAAGATGAAAATTTATATGAAATAATCCATGAAAGAAGTATACATGTAAATGAAATAATCAATGAAAGGAGTATACATGTAAATGAAATAATCAATGAAAGGAGTATAAATATTAATGAAAATATAAATATTAATGAAAATATAAATTTAAATGAAAATGAAAATGAAAATGAAAATGAAAATGAAAATGAAAATGATTATAAAAAACTTTTTAAACAATTAATTAATAATACAACAACAAATGAAATATATGAAAAAGGTAATAAAACTCAACTTTATAATGCCTGTAAAAATAATTATAAAAATATTGTTGAATTTTTACTTCAAGAAGATATAAATAATATTGAAGAAAAATATGAAGATAGGAATACTCCATTACATATAGCAAGTCAAAATGGTTGTTCAGAAATAGCTAATTTATTAATAGAAAAGGGAGCTAAAATTAATTCAATAAATCAAAATAAATGGACCCCTTTACATATGGCATGTCAAAGTGGTAAAGTTGAAATGGTTAAAACTCTTTTAATGAAAGGAGCAGATATTACTATGAAAACTAATTATGGGAAAACTCCACTACATATCGCATGTGAAAATAATGATTTAAAAATTGTTAAATTACTTATAATAAGAAATAAAACTTTAATAACTCTAGAAGATAATGATGGTAATTTACCAATTCATTTAGCATGTCAAAAAGGATATGAAAATATTGTTAAAGAAATTTTAAAGAAAAAATATTATCGAAGTTATAATATTAATAATTTTTATAACAATAACAATAATAATAATAATAATAATAATAATAATAATATTTATAATAATAATAATAATTATAATAATAACAATAATAATAACAATAATAGTAATAGTAATAATAATGATGATGATGATGATAATGATAATAATAATAATAAGAAAAATAATAATAATAATAATAATAATAATAATAATAATAATAAATTAGAATTAGGAATAGATGAAACTCCTGATATTATAAATTATCAAAATCATCAAGGATTAACACTTTTACATATGGCATGTCAAAATGGATCATTAGAATTAGTAAAATATCTTTTAAGAAAAAAAGCAGATATAGATTTACAAACGGAAGAAAATAAAACAGCATTACATATAGCTTGTGAAAATAAAAATTTATATTTAGTTCGATATCTTTTAAATGAAAATGCTAATATTTATCAAAAAACGGATGAGAATAAAACAGCACTTCATATTGCTTGTGAAAATGGAGAATATGAAATTGTAAGTGAATTATTAGAAAGAGCTAATGCCTTAAATGATTATAATAATTTTATTAACATACGACTTTTTATTAATGATAGAAATAAACAAAAAAATAATGATACTACTAGTAAAGGTAAAAGTAATAAAAGTAATAAAAGTAATAATAAAAGTAATAATAAAAGTAATAATAAAGGGAAAGATAAAGGTAAAGATAAAGAAAAAGATAAAGATCATGATAGAGATAAAGATAAAGATAAAGATAAAGATAGAGGTATAGGTATAGGTATAGGTAATAGTAAAAATAAAAATAAAGATAAAGATAAACCAAATCATGAAAAATTATTAGATAATGGTATGACAGCACTTCATATAGCCTGTGAAAAAGGATATCTTGATGTAGTTAGAGTATTATTAAATAATAAAATTAATATAGAAAGTAAAACTTCCAATAATAAATTTACAGCACTTCAAATTGCCTGTAGAAGTAGTAGAAATGATAGTAATAAAGAAATTGTCTCCGAATTAATTAATGAATTAAGCAATAAATATAGTGAAAAAGGAGAATCTATGGAAAGATTTAAAACTTTTATAAATTTAAAATCCAAAGGATGGTCAGCCTTACATTATGCCATCTATTTTTATAATCCTGAAATTGTTACTGAATTATTAGAAGTAGGCGCTGATTATAAAGATAAAATTGAAAAAGATATTTATCATGATCATATGGTGGATTTAAAAGCTAAAGAAATAGCTATTAAATTAGAATATGAAGATATTATAAAAATAATTGATGAACGACGACAATATGATAAAAAAGTACGTATGGGAAAACGTTTACAATATGGAGGTAAAGCTATAGGAAAATTAGTTGTAAATAGAATTATACCATGGTAAAAAAAAAAAAATATAAAAATATAAATTAAAATAAAATAAAAATAAAAATAAAAATAAAAATAAAAAAAAATTTTAAATAAAATAAAAATAAATTTAAATTAAATAAATAAAATAAAAAAAAATAAAAATAAAAATAAAATAAATAATTTATTAAAATATATATATATATATATTTCTGTACAAAAAATAAAAAATAAAAATAAAAAATAAACTAATAAGTAAAAATAAGTAGTAATAAGTAATAATTCTTAAATATCTATTAAAATAATAATTTATTTTTTTTTTTCTTTATATGTATTATCTATTATATATTATTTATTATATATATCTAATCATTAATTTAATATTATCATATTAATAATTTAAACTTAAACTTTAAAAATAAATATATAATGAAACAAAAAAAAAATAAAAATAAAAACAAAAAAATAAAAACAAAAAAAAAATGAAAATATTAAATAAAAATAAATAAAAAAAAATTAAAAAAAAATTAAAATATTTATTATAATTTTTTTTTAAAAAAAAAAATATTGTTCTATTTTATTTTTTTATTAAAATAATTTTATGAAATTTTTAATAATCAATAGGTTAAAAATTTAATAAAAATAAAAATGAAAATGAAAATTATATTTATTTATTTATTTATTTATTTATTTATTTATTTATTTATTTATTTATTTATATATTTATTTATTTATTTATTTATTTATATATTTATTTATTTATTTATATATTTATTTATTTATTTATTTATTTTCATGTTTATTTATTTATTTTCATGTTTATTTATTTATTTATTTATATATTTATTTATTTATTTATATATTTATTTATTTATTTATTTATTTATTTATATATTTATTTATTTATTTATATATTTATTTATTTATTTATTTATTTATTTATTTTCATGTTTATTTATTTATATATTTATTTATTTATTTATTTATTTATTTATTTTATTTATAAAGTTTATTTTTTTTTAGTTTAACATTATTTATATATATTGTATTATTAGCATATATATATTACATATAATATATTTATTGTAATATAGACAAAAACTGTTATTTCTTTTTTTTTTTTTATACATTTTATATTTATAAATTATACTTATGTAAAAACTAAAAAATAAATAGTATTATATCCTATGTTTTAACACTAATTTTCATTTATATAAAAAAAAAATATTAAACTTAATACTTTTATATATTTAATCCTCTATAAAAATAAAAATAAATGTATTATATAACCATAATTAAATAAAGTATGAAAGATATTTATATATGTATAATTTTTAATGTTAAATAATAATTATAATTCTACATAAAATAAGAATAAATAGTTATAATAATAATATAATAAATAAAAATAAATGATAATAATCAATAATTATTATTAAAAAATAGAAATTGATAAAATTAAATTTTAAATTTTGAATTTTATAATAACAAAATAAAATATAATACTATAAATAATAAAAAAATAAAAATTGAATTTATTATAAGATTTTGATTTTACTTTATTTCTTTTTTTTTTATTCTAACTTTTTTTGTATCATTTTTTTTGTATCATTTTTTTGCATAAAAATTCAATCCGAAAAAGAATTTTTTTTTTTTTAATTTTTTTTTTTTAAAAATTAATATAAAAAAAATTCTTTTTCGGATTGAACTTAACCATTTAAATTTTTAAATATTTTTTAAATGGTTAAGTTTTATAATAATAATTATTATATATACAAAATCATTTCTATCAATATTAATAAATTACATCATTTCATATTGCATAAATACTAAAAGATTAATTATATTCATTTATTCATTTTATTCATTTATTATTAACTATTATTAATTATTAACTATTATTAATTATTAATTATTATTAATTATTATTAATTATTATTAATTATTATTACTATATTTAATATTTATTTAATAATTATATAATATTTATTTAATATTTATTTGAATAAGAACCCATTTAAACATTTTAAATATTTAATATATATCACATGATAAATTAACCTACTTTATGAAAGATTTTTAGTACATACACATGATTTTTTAAAATTACATAAATTTATGGTGTTAACAGAAATATTGATTATATATTTATTATACCTATTTAATAATACTTAATATATTTATAAAGTTAAATTTTTTTATATATTCTAACATTTATTAATTAATTAATTAATTAATTAATTAATCGAATGTGTTGCATTTCGCAATGTTGCATTTCGCAATATGATATGGGGCGCATATTAAATTTTTGCAATGAGGCGCATAAAAAACAAATAAAAAAATGAAAAATTTTTTAACACAAATTATGAAAGCCACGTTATGAAATAAAATAAAATAGAATTTAAAAAAATTAAATAAATAAATAAAAAATATATATATAAATAAATGAATAGAAAAATAAACAAATAAATAAATATTTCTTTTTTTATTAATTACTTAATTACAAAAAAAAAAAAAGTAAAAAAATTAAAAAAAAAAAAAAAATTTATTATAAAATTAAATATATTTATTTTATTTTTTTGATAAATGAATAATAATAAAAAAAATAAAAGATAATAAATAATATAACAGTATTATATATATATATTTATTAAAAAGACGTTAACAAATAATAAATAAAAAATAATATAAACTTTAGAATAAAGAAAAGAAACAAATAAATAAATAAATAAATATTTTTTTATTAATTACTTATTTACGAAAAAAAAATATAAAAATAAAAATTCATTATAAAATTAAATATTTTTATAAAATTTTTTGATTTGAAATATTAAAAAAAAATTCAATATTATTAAAATATTAAATAAAAAATATAATTAAATAAAAAAATATTCAAAAAATATTCAATGTTGTTAAAATATTAAATAAAAAATATTGAAGAAATATTCAATATCATTAAATAAAAAAAATATTGAAGAAATATTCAATATCATTAAATAAAAAAAAATAAATAAAATATTATTAAAATACTAAAAAAATATTCAATATTAAAAAAAAATATTTAATATTATTAAATCATTAAATAAAAAAATATTATTAAATAAAAAAATATTATTAAATAATAATTCTTTATATTATATTTTTATTTATTTAATTATTTATACAATAATGCGCCCCATTGCGAAATGCAACATTGCGAAATGCAACTCTCCCAATTAATCACTTAACATTTTTAACATTATTTTTGTACTACCATAGTTTATTAAAAAAAATTTATTGAAAAATAAAGTTAAATAATTATTAAAGTTTTAATTTGATACATTTATTTATATTATTTAATATATGAATTATCCTGTTTGATATTTGCATAATATGAATAATATGTATAAATGTATTATTAATATATTATATACCTATAAATCTTAATATATTTCTATTTAATAGTTAATAACTTAATTTATATGATTTATTTATTAATATTAAAAATGGTACAAAAAAAAAAAGGTGTTGAATGATAAATAT
The DNA here is from genome assembly GCA_002104895.1 of Anaeromyces robustus. Lineage (NCBI taxonomy): Eukaryota > Fungi > Neocallimastigomycota > Neocallimastigomycetes > Neocallimastigales > Neocallimastigaceae > Anaeromyces > Anaeromyces robustus. Next base: position 6,515 of record MCFG01000420.1, on the reverse strand, counting down.
TAAACATTAAAAATAAAAAAAAAATTTTTAATATTAAGGTTTTAAGTATTCAATTTTTTTTGGTTAAATTTTAAAAAATAAAAAAAAAAAAAAAAAAATGGTTAAAAAATTTTGGTAATTTAGTTACTTTATTTTATTTATTTAGTGATTATAAATATTTTTTGTTAAATATTTTTTGTTTTTGTTTTTGTTTTTTTTTTTTGAAAAAAGGATATTTAAAATATGTTTTATCTTTTTTATTTTATTTTTATTTTTTATTTTATTTTTATTTTTTATTTTTTGTGATTTTAATTTCTACCAAAATTTTAATTTTTTTTTTATACTTTATAAATTTTCTTATATATTTTATAATTGTTAATAAAAATTAGAAAAAATCGTATGATTTTTATTAATATTTTTTTTTATTATTTATAATTTTTTTAGTTATAATTAATAAATTAAAATTTAAAAAAAAAAACAATTATATAATATAGAATTTATAATTAGAATTTTTTTTTTAGCCAAAATGTTAATAGTATTATTTATTTATTTATTTATATATTATTATTATTAATATTATTATTGAATATAATTTTTCTATAAACAAAATGGCTAAAAAAATAAAAGTTAAAAATTAAAAGGTAAAAAAAGTTTTACTTTTTTTTTTTTTTGTTTTAATAATAATTAGTATTAAAACAAAATAGAGTAAAATAGAAAATAATTTTATTCTATTTTATCACAACTGGCTGAAAAAAAAAAATTAAAGTTTGAGGATTCCGACAAACCCCAAAAATATTCAATAATATTTGAATGAATTTTTATTATTTAATTTAATAATGATAAAAAAAAAAGTTTATATTTAATTATTACTATTGTTGATGGAATACAATGATTTTAATTAAATAAATAAATAAATAAATAATAAAAAATAATAAAAAATAATAATAATAATAATAATAATAATAATAAAAATATATAATTGAAGAAAAAATATTTTTTTTAATTTTTATTTTATACTTTTAAATAAAGTTTTTTTTTAAAATAAAAAAAAAAATATTTTCAATTAATGTTTTAAAATATTTTCAATTTATGTTTTAAAATTTTCAATTAATGTTTTAATTAATCATTCATTTTTCATTTTTCATATTTTATAGAATAATAATAAATAATAAAATTTTTATTTTTTTATTTTTTTTTTTTCTATTTAGTATTATTATAAGAAAACAAATAAAAAAAAAAATTTTTTTTTTAATAATTAAATAATAATAAACAAAATATATGATAAATTAAATATATTAATATATTATAATATATTGATTAATTAATTATAATAATTATTGTATATATTTTTATATATATTTATATTTATTAATTAGTTTATTATAATAAATATAAATAAATTAAATCTATTATAAAAAAAGAAAGAAAAAAAAATTTTTTTTTTTATTTCTCGAGAATCCTATTAATAATTAAAAATTATTTTATTTTTTTATGGGATACATTATTAATAAAAAAAGAATTATTAATTAAAAATTTATAACAATTATTATTATTATTATTATTACACCTCAGAATAGGATTTACTGGCTAATGCTACATTTGAAGCTGATAGTCCAGTAAAAGATTAAAAGGATAGGATTACTTAACCATAATAAAAGTTATGGTTAAGTCATTTTAATTTTAATCATAATGGTTTATTTTGATGATACAAATAAAATAATAATAATAAAAAAATAAAAAACAATAAGTAATTCGATAAATTTAATCATTAAAGTAATAAAAATAAAAAGAAGAAAAAAAATAAAGTGTTTAATTAACAGTGATTTTTTTTGTTATAAAAAATATTAATTTTTATTATTATTTTTATTATTATTATTTCTTTTTTATATATTTTCTTTAATTTTTTTTTATTCATAAATATAATATTATTATTCTTTTTCCTGTATTATTATTATTATTTTTATTTATATTTTAATTAAAAAAAAAAAAAAAAAGAAAAAAGAAAAAAGAAAAAAAAGAAAATAAATAAAAATTAATTATTTTATTATTATTATTATTTTTATTATTTATTATTTTTATTATTCTATTTTTTTTGAATTGTATTATTTTAAATATTATTTTATTAATTTTTCATCATTAAATATTCATTGGTAAATTATTATAGTTATTTTATTTATTTATTTATTTATTAATTTTTTTTTTAAATTATAATTATTATAAGTTAAAACTTGTAAATCATATAGTTTAAAAAAAAAATTTTTTTTTATAAAAATTAATAAATAAAATAAATAAATAAGTAAAATAAAAAATAATAATAATTTTTTTATATATATATATCTTTTTTCATAATATATTATTTATAAAAAAATTTTTATTTTATTTTTTATTTTTTATTTTTTTTTAGAATCATTAGAGAGAGAGAGAAAAAAAAAATTTTTTTTTTTTGTATATTATTAATTATTTTTTTTATATTATTATTTATTTTTATTTAATTATTTATTTATTCTTCCTTTTTTAATTCTTCCTTTTTATCTTTAAATTTACGTTTAGAATCTTCATGAATAACATTTAAAAAGACTTCTTCAAGTGTAGTTTGACTCATACCCCATGAATTAACATAATGATCTGGATTTTCATCTAAATATTTTACAAATTTTGGAATATAATTTGCTTGTTGATAACTTAAATCATAGATTAAAGCACCGGCACTATCATCGGCAAGATGAATACCTGGAACCATTTGAGAAGCTACAGCTTTCAAATTTTCCATATTTTCTGAATCTACTAAGACACTAATACGATAACCATTACCAAATTTATTCTTTAAATGAATACTATTACCTATAGCTTTAACAAATCCTCTACTCATAATACAAATATCATCACCAAGAGCATCCGCTTCTTCCATGGAATGGGTCGTTAAAAGAATACATCTATCCTTTTTAAATTCTTCCACAAATCTCCAGACATAACGACGATTAACGGGATCCATACCGGTAGTAGGTTCATCTAATAAAATAACTCTTGGATCACCAATCGTAGCTATAATCATCGATAAACGTCTTTTCATACCACCGGAATAAGTTTTAGATCTGGCATTTCTAACCGTATATAATTGAACAGATTTTAATCTATTAATTAAAAGTTCTTCTAATTCTACACTATCTTCTGCTCCTTTTAAACCGGAATAAAGTCTTAAATGTTCAATGGCCGTTAAATCTTTAAAAAGAATATCTTCTTGTGGACAAATACCAAGTTCAGATTGTACGGCTTCTGGATACTTTCTAACACTTTTATTATAAACTAAAATATCACCACCAGTTGGTGGAGATAAACCTGATATAATATTCATGGTTGTTGATTTACCTGCACCATTTTGACCTAATAAAGCTAAAACTTTACCTTTTCCCATGGATAAACAAGTATTTCTAACAGCAATTTTTCTACTTTTACCAGCACCATAAATTTTTCGAAGATTAACAATTTTTACAGGATCTTTATTGGATTTTTCACATGTATATTTATAATGTTCTTGAACATCATCATCTAAATTTTTAATATTAATTTTACTTGGATATTTATTTAAAATATTTTTAACCCATGATCTTTCATTAATGTAAATATTTTTATTTTTCCAATAGGATGGAAGTAAAAAGTAATAAAATGGTTTTCTGTTACCATAGATATTAGGGATAATATTATCGAAATATAAAGCAAGAATAAAGTAAAGGAAAATATTAAATAATAAATAATAGAAAGTGTAAGAAGTAGGTTCCATATAATCCAAATTGGTATCTTCAAAATTACTGTATGCCGTTTCTGGTTTAGAACTAAGATCTTCCCAAGTATATCCTTCACCTTCAGAAATCATAGTAGTTGCTACATTATAAGTAGAACTAGCCTTATTCTTAATATCTACAAAAGCCTTTGAGAAATTGAAGAATGGAATTAAATATGAAAATGCTAAAAAAAAAAAAAATAAAATAAAATAAAAAAAAAATTAAAAAAAATTAAAAAAAATAAAAAATAAAAAATTAAAAAATTACATTATTTTAATATTATATTATATTATATTATATTATATTATATTATATTATATTGTATTATATTATATTATATTATATTATATTGTATTGTATTATATTATATTATATTATATTATATTATATTAGTATATATTATAATATAATGGTTATATAATATTATAAATCTTAAGTATTTTATTATTAATATTATTATATTATTATTACCTTTTCTCCAATTTTGACTAATGCTATCACTCCAGAATAAATAACATAAAATATCATTTCCAAATATTGAATTAAACATAAATCCTATAATTAAAATGGAAATACCAATAAGAACTGATAATTTTACTTTATTTACTAATGTTGTAATAAATATAGCCATTGATCCCATAGCTAAACCAAAAAGGAAGAATAATAATAATAAAACCTATAAAAAAAGTATTTTAATTATTATAAGTATAAATGTTAGTTAATAAAATTAAAAATTAAATATTTATAAATGAAATTTAATTTTCATTTTGTTTTAGTTACTATTTATAATAAGTATAATAACAATTATTTTACTAATTATTATTATTATTATTATTATTATTATTTATTTTTTTATTTATTTATTTTTTATTTTTATTAAAATGAAAAAAAAAAAGATGTATATATATATATATAAATACCATAAAATCAGTTTTGGTAAAGAATGTATATCCAAATAATTTTCCAAAGATAACAGTTGAAAAAGCATTTATAAAAAAGAATATGAAATATACAATTGCCCAACTTGTCCAATAAACACTTCTTTTTAATCCCATCATTTCCATACTATAACGAACTTTGGTTTCTTTTTCAGAGACAATATTACTCAACATATTAATAAAAATAACCATAGAAACAACGAAAAAAACACTAGGTCCATTAGCTGAAGCAATATAATCTTGATAACCTTCAAAACCAAGTTTTGGAAAATCTTTAAGATCTAAGTCAAATTCTGCCTTAATATTTGGATCACCATTGGCAAATTTTACTTTATATTAAAAAAATTTTTTTTTTTTTTTTTCAAATACAAAAATTTTTTAAAATATTAAAAATTATAAAATTTAATGAAGAGATAATAATTAATAATTATTTTATATTAATTATAATAATAATAATAATAATAATAATAATAATAATAATAATAATAATAATGATAATAATAATAATAATAACGATAATAATAATAATAATAATAATAATAATAATAATAATAATAATAATAATGATAATAATAATAATAATAACGATAATAATAATAATAATAATAATAATAATAATAATAATAATAATAATCATGGTGATACTTTTTTTATATATGAAAGTTTGAAAGAAAAAAAAATTAAAATTTACCTATAGCTTCATCAATACCACGAGCAATACTAACAATGTGGGTACTATAAGAATCTGTACCATTAAAATTTGCAGTAGAATTATATAATACTTGATAACGATAATTTGTTGTTCCTTGATCCTTCTTAATATCAAAAACTAAACCAAATCTAGTTGAATTTTGATGTTCAGTTACATAATTATAAATAAAATCACCATTGGGGACATGAATTATATTATGTCTTTCTTTAATTTCATATTTTAATTTATCATCTTTCATTATTTAAAATAAATAGTAATTTTAATAATTAATTAATATTATTTGAAGATAAATAATATACAAAAATATTAAAATAATATTAAAAACAACATTTACTTTCCCAATTTTCCCAACTTGTGGCATTAGTTTCCCAATTAAGATTCATTCTTTTATTATTTGCTTCAACAAAATTTTCCATAATTCTATCAATATCAGGATCTCTATTACAAATATTTTCATCAATACAATTAGTATACATAACATTAATACAGGCATCCGATTTACCAATTGGACCCTATAATATATATAATTGTGAATAAAATAAAAAAAAATAATTATTAAAAATATTAAAATTGAAAAAAATAAATAATAAATATATAGAATGATTATTTTAATTATTATATTAAAATAAATATATTTACTTACGTAACAATTATCTATACCATCAAGATGATATTTTACTGGATGAAAAGTATTGGCTCCCATAGATTTACTGAGAAAAACAATAAATTTTAATAAAATCATTGCTAATAAAGGAACCAAAACTGTAAGAATTAAAGTTGTTTTCCAAAATCTTGTCTTTTATTAAAATTATTATTATTATATATTAGTTTTAGCAATAATTATACAATATTTAATTTCATATTTATCATTAAAATTTATTATATATTATAAAATTTATATAATATTTAATAAATATAAACCTTTAAAGTATAATGTTTCTTTAACAAAGTTTGTAATTGTATCAACCATAAACTTTTGGAACTACTTTGTAAATCTTTACTCCATAAATGGATTTCAAAGTCATCATTTTCCAAATATGAATTATCATTTTCAACATTATTATTATTTTTATTATTATTTTTTTTTCTACTACCCATTTTCTATTT